>VYZU01027715.1:165108-199977 GCA_013401355.1 Ceyx cyanopectus
TAATTATATATTAAATATTTATTATATAATTATATTAGCGAATGTAATTTACTCTAAATATTTACTTGTAGTAAAACCAAGAAAAAAGGAATCAACAAGAAACGTTACAAATGAATTAGTCCAAGTTTTAGCACCTACAACAGGAAAGGAGGTAAGTAACTTTTCTTTCTTTCACGGGTGTTTATCAGACCCCTCTGTTAGGATCATTTAGGATTACCAACCCTTTCAGGCTCCTGCACAAAACAGCAAAGGTTTTTTTTCTCCCAGGATGAAATGCCCACATCCATGCTGCTGTGCTTGGAGAAACTGGAGCAGGACTGACACGAAGAGCAGTTTGTCCAGGGAGCAACCACAGTCAAAATTCAGCTTAGGAATGGACTGAAGGGGATGGTTAGAGGACTGAACACCTTTTCCCAGTGAAAAAAGGAGCTCTTCATAGCCTGTCTCCTGATGCCACTCATAGGTAAACTCAGATTCTCTCTGCAAACAGCCTGAGGCAACATTGAAAATCGACTTAAAAGTCGAATTTCATTGGGTTTCCCAGCACAGTGGAAACCACCCCCCGTCTTTGCTACCGCCCAGGGACGGCCCCTCCGCGCCGTAACCACGCGGCTCAGCGCCCAGAGCTGCGGCCGACCGAGCGGCCGACACCCGCGCCCGACAAGGCCCGGGGCGCTCATCGGGCTCCTCCGCGGGCACCGACAGCCGCCGGCCGGGTAACCCGAGCCGCTCCCGCCGCTGCTCCCGCCGCCGCTCCGCCCCCCGCCCCCCCCCCCCCCCCCCCCGCCCCCCNCCGAGGGAACGGGAGGCGCGTTTCCCGGCTTCGTGAGGGTGCCCGGGAGCAGCTGCTGCGGGGCTGGGCGGGCGGAGATTCCCTCTCTGGGAGCGGTGTCAGGCCTGGGCTGTGAGGGCCGAGGGGTGCGTTTGGGGCCGGGGGGCGCGCTCGGTGCTGTCGTTGTTGCCATGAACACGGTGCTCGAGGTGTCGCTGGGTGAAGCCTCTCCCAGGGTGAGGCGCCAGGGTGGGCTCCCCTCAGCGAGGACAGCTTCTGCCGTGGCCGTCTGACCTGAAAGTGCCGCACGTCGCTCGTTTTCCCCCTCTGTTTATGGGCTCGCTTGGCTTGGCTCTTCTTCTGTAGCGGGGAAGCCAGTTCTTAGTTCCTGTGTACAAACGTGCGTGCACGCTGGTGTGTCAGCTGGGCGTGCAGAGAGCTCCACACGCGGCCTTTCATCGGGGTGGCTAGTTCGCCTTCCCACGGCCTCTCTGCCTCTAGGCATTTGTCTGTAGAAAGCAGACTTTGAAACGCACTTCTTCAGCCAGCTAAGCGTTGTGAGTTGTCCTGTTGAGAGCCAGGCTGACAGATTTATCAGGAAAAGCTCGTTATTCGTGGCTATTTTTGTCACTATATTGTTACCTTGCCTTCTGTGGCAGTGCTGGGGCCGTGAGCATGCTGGAGTCCTACGTGACCCCCATTGTGATGAGCTACGTCAATCGCTACATCAAGAACCTGAAGCCCTCGGATCTGCAGTTGTCCCTCTGGGGAGGAGATGTTGTGCTTAGCAAGCTGGAGTTGAAGTTGGATGTCCTTGAGCAGGTGAGTGATGTTTGCAGCAGTTAGGGTTGAAAAGAAGTGGAATGAATGAGGTTGGGCTGCACAGAGAAATGTTCCTTTAGGACTTGCTGGTTTTCTTGGGGTGCAAATCCTTCCTTTACCCCCCTGCGTTTAGTTACTCCAGAATTAATTTTTAATTCGGGGAGGTTGTGGAGTCTCCTGCTCTGGAGACATTCCAGACCCCTCCTTGGATCTGTTCCTGAGCATTAAATTGCTTTACCAGTCATATTTACTGATTGCAAATAGCAACTAGTTCAGAGGAGGAATAGAGAGGGACCATGGCTTTAATTTTGACTAAAATAAGGTGAGACACGACAGGGCAAGAGTTCTATGGCTGAGGCTAAAAAATAAGAGGAATAATTTGCACTCCAGGAGATTTAGATTGGTCATGAAGGAAAGCTGTGTTTTAATTGGGTTGTGAGGCATTGGACTGAGGACACTGCATGGTCTCTGTAGAGCAAATGTTTCAAAATGTGAAAAATATTTGTGGTTAATTAGCTTTTATCCTATTCTTCTGGAAGAGAAGACAGTCTTTCAGTTGATGCTCTCCTAATTTTCTGTGCCTCTAAAGAACTTGTTTTGTGTCCTTTTGTCTTCAAGTATTTAGTGGCCTCTATTTTCTCTCAGCTCCTTCTGTTATTTATTTTTTGCAGTGATTGGGAAAACCCCTTCCTTGGGTAACTGTTACACTGGAGAGGAAGTTTGTCCTAGTGTCCTAGTTTGTCCTTGCCATGGTACCCTGGTGCTGCACATACCCTGGATATTTTTACCTGGAGCCTGAAGCATTTTCAGAGAACTCCAGCTTTTTTGGAACCACAGATGATTGGGAGCAATAGCACAGATGCCCAAGTGTCACCTTGTCACAGATTTGGGAGCAAGCCTGTGCTTTCTCCACTCACTCCTTGCACTTCAGCTGTTGTTGCTTCTCCTTACCCACTCCAGCAGCAGTTTGGCAAAGTCAGAAGGAAGAGATGAAGCAGCCTGAGTGGAAGGCAGGGGAGAAATAAAGATGGAGTTTTATTGCAGTGTGGACACGCATATCTGAAAGAAATGGCAAATAAATAGGAGAAATGCTAATGTGCTTGAAATAATTTCAAAGAAATGATGGCATTAAAATCCCCTGTCTGTGCTATATGCTGCTGGGTTGCTTGGGAGATGCAGCCCTGAATGTGAAGAAAAGGTCTGTGAGTTAATAGTGGAGAAAACAGCACTTTGAGAGACCCTTGTATTTTAGGGCAAGAGGAATTAAAACTGAGTCTGCAGCCTTGCATGATGTTGGTCAGTTATTTATGTGTCAAATCCAGGAGTTTCTTGTCAGCCATATCATCTTTTGTGAAGGATTTACATTGTGTAAAAGTAAAATCTCAAGCCTAATGTCACCTCAGTTTGAAAGCATTCCCAAGTCTGTCTCTGACTCACACAGTTGAGCAGGGAAAATGAGAATGTGGGAAATGGACCCAGCAAAGAGTGGAGAAAGGGCCAGTGTGAAATGCCTTTGGATGTGAATTCCTAACCCACACTAGGGAACACAGGTCAGGAGCTAAGCAGACATTGTGGTATTGATGAGTGGCACAAAAATGACATTTCTGAGTCTGAAAAGGGAACTTCTTGCTGTTAACGTTGATAGTTTGCTGTCTTGCCTCATAAAAGCCTTTTGAGTTGTGATGATTTTGAGGTGGCATTTTTGGGATCATTGATTTATGCACAGACCCTTCTCCCCCCCAGAGCTGGGGCACACGAGGTGTATTTTTGTAGCTGATCTGCCCTTGGTTTGTGTGGGCTTGACAAGACTGCTTGGATTTCAGTTGTATTGATGGTGATGGGAAGCCTAAGGCTGTTTTAGGAGAGTCTTCCAGCACTGGCTGCTGAAGGGAAGTGGGAATGCTGCTTGTCCACCTCTGCTGGTGAGACCTCTGCCCTTGCACCACCAGGTCTGTTCCTGGTTGCAAGATTGAATAAAACCATCTTTGAACAGACTGGTTGTGAGTGTGCAAGGCAAGGCGAAGCAGTTGACACTGGCATGCTGCTGGTGTGGGCAGGGAGAAGACATTTTGGCTGATGTTTGTGCTGGAACTGTACTCTGGAGTGCTGAATGTTTTAGCTATTGATGGGTTGAGTAGCTGACTAACTGAGTTGGTTGTTGCCAGGAGCTGAAGCTGCCCTTCACTTTCCTGAGTGGGCACATCCACGAGCTTCGCATTCACGTGCCATGGACAAAGTTGGGCTCGGAACCAGTTGTTCTCACCATCAACACCATGGAATGCATCTTGAAGCTGAAGGATGGAGCTCAGGTAAGAGATGTGAGAAATGCTCTTCTATCACTGGGAGGTTGCTGAGAGTCCTCTCCCATAGATCCCTTTCTTCAAAGCCATCTGGAGAAGCAGCAGCTCCCTGCTGTGTTCTGAGGGGCTTATGTTGCTCTCCCCGTGGCTACTGTGGGTGCTGCTTTTCCATC
Organism: Ceyx cyanopectus; assembly: GCA_013401355.1. NCBI lineage: Eukaryota > Metazoa > Chordata > Aves > Coraciiformes > Alcedinidae > Ceyx > Ceyx cyanopectus. The sequence continues at coordinate 169,176 of VYZU01027715.1, forward strand.
CTCTGTTGACTGTGGCTGTGTTGTTGCAGATGTAAAAGCTTGGTCACAGTGCTCTGCCTCTTGCTGCAAGTGGGAAAGAAATGGTTTCAAGAGCAATACAGCATCCAGAGTGCTGCCAGCCTCTGCCTTCTGAGAAACAGTTGCTGCTGGTGGCTTGGGCAGCAATCTGCAGCACCACTGAGGGCTGGGCATGGCTCAGAGCATCTGGTGGTTTATTCAAGGGGTGCTTTAAAGATCCTGGAACATACTTCTCTTTTCCCTTTAAACATTATGGTCAGGCTCAGTTTCATTTTATGCCTACCTTGGGTACCAAAAAGCATTTAAGATAATGTTGCAGCTGGATTGTTTTTAGTCAGTGTGGTGCTTTCACTCTAGAGAGGTTTTGTTTTTGTGGGTGGGGTTTGTTTTTGTTGTTTTTACCCTAGAAGCCACGTTCACATTTCAGTTCCAACAGAGTCCTCCATTTATGTTAAGGATGATGCCAAAGAGATTTCCAGTTTGCACAGAGCTCTGCAAGGTTTGATAGGGTGCTGGATGAACTGCTAACAGCTATAATGAGAGACAAGCCAGCAGGAACATGGCAAAACACTCTTCCATGGTTTGATATTTCATACCATATTCTTTTTACACTTCCAAAGCTTTTGTTGATGGAGTAGAAATGTCTGGTCCTAGCTGTGCCACCCACCAAGCATATGCTGGCATTCTCTAGGCACCCTTGATGTGAGGATGCACATGGGTGGGCACCAACAGCCAAACCCTAAGTACTTCTCCAATGCTAAGGTAAGATTTTGAGGCCAGATGTTCCATCAGCAATGTGTTTTAAAAGCAGCAAATTGCCACTAATTATAGAAGCTGCAGAAAAGGATTTGTAGCCCATGATTTTGTGCAGCCCAGGAGTGGGGTTTGCCATTGGACCCTGCAGATGGCTACTGCTGGCAAGATCACATTTCCTGCTTGCCTGCTATTTGAAACTGAAATTTTGTGGTGCATACAGCAAAAGGTCAAGTGTCACGGATGTAAAGCACTCTCAAAACAAGTATTTGTTACAGATGTTTAAGATTCAGAGGCAAGAAAGGGTTTTTGAAAATTGCAACTGACATTTGAACAAATTATTCAGTGGTATGTACACTCAGGAGGGTAACATTTGGGGCTGTGCCATATAAGGATTATCTTTGACTAACAAGAATATAAATGAAAACATGTTTATGAAGTTTTCTGAGGATTTGGCTTAAAAAGTTGACAGCTTTGAATTTTTTAATTACTATTTGAAAGTCTTTTAGAAAAGAAAACATTTGTACAAACTTTTGTTTTAGATTCCAGTGTGACAGTGTGCTTGGCTGAAACCAGTTATCATTAAAATTATAATTAAAATTGTTGTCTGTGCCACTGCAGCAGAGCAGCTGAGAGAAAAAGCTGGAGTAGACAGGAACTGCTCAGCTTCTAGTCTCTTGCTAATATTCTAATTTTCTAAGCAGAAATGTTAGATAAGTAGTGAGATCACCCAGTTCATAATGAATTCCAGTGTAGAGTGAGTGGCATCTCTAATGAAGTTTGAATTTTGAGCATTTTGAGCCTTTTCTTCCTTTCCTTCTCTGCAGGTGATGTTGCCTCCTAAGTAAGCTGGGTACTTTATAAGAAACAAAGCTGAAGTGCCTCAGGAACAGAACTTTGCAGTGATTCAAGTGGTGTTCTGCTGAACAATCTTTCTGTGTGCTCTTTAGGGTATGAATTTGGTTAATGCCAGTAATGGGAGTAGAAACCAAATTGTGAGGAACAAAATCTCAGGACTTTCTGAACTCCCCTTGCTAAACCTCTGCTTGTGCTGTTTTGCTTCCTAGGGTTCTTTCTTTGTCCTGGTGGAAACTAGAGTTCTAAACTCTTTCCTACCTTTATTTTTCATTGGCTCTTAATTTTTTTTAAGTTATTTGAATATTTTTGCTCCATTCTCTTCCCTCCATGCCACAACACCTCTGTGCCCAAACTCAAGGCTTTAAATTCAGACTGAAGCTTGGGAAGGACAATCCTGTGTCTGTTTCTTTCATCTTCCTGATGTAACTAACCACAAGACTTACCTTTGTTCAACTTTTTTTTTTTGTGGCTTTTAACTGGTGTCAATGAGGAGATTGAAGGAGAAATGTAATCTCTGAATGACTGTTTCACTTTTGAGTCCTTGCTTTTAATCAGGATACAGTGCATCAGGAATAAGACAGCCTTTAATGACCCACTGCTTTTCATTTGCCCATGCAGAGCTCTAGGTCTTTGTGAAGTATTTCCCTTTGGTACTTATTTTCCTAGTGGGATCTTCAGTTCAGTGAAACTGATGCTGAGTTTTAACACTTGGATGTGAAGTTTAAGGTGGTGAGAGCTGCCCTCCAGGAAGCACACTGTTGTCACTGGATCATCATCTCAGATGAATGATGGAGATGAAATTCATCACTAAGCAACCAGTTCATGCTGCTTTAATTTGTGTTTTAGACCTTGCAGCAGCATTTGGCTCAGACACGTGCCTTCATTTCCAGTGTTTTCAGATGAGCAGCCGAAGAGATGCTGAGAAGATGTACTTAAAGCTAGGGGAATATTCCTGTGTTCTAGCTGCTCAAGCAAAAGTGCCTGTGTAACTTAGGTTGTGCTTTTGGGTTTTTTTCCCCCCCTCCATTTCTACTAAACACTTTCATACAAAAAGACTTAAAAAGCCAAATATCTGATGTTGTAGACTGCAGTAATTCTGCTTGCAAGAAGCAGCAGTTGCCTTTGCTGTGAATGTGCTCAGAGATGCCTGCAGGCACTTGGCTTCATTCTGCTGCTCCAGAAGTCCTGCCACTGCCAGGGTGTTGCCTCAACCTGGTGCACTTATCTGCCTGTTACCAGGCTAGCAATTTTGGCCTGTTTTCATGGGAATTTGTCAGCATTTTTCTTCCTGAAGTCCTTCAGGGCTAAGTAATGGTGATTTCAGTGGCTGAACCTAACTGCTGTGAAAGGCATGAAGAGTCCTGCTCGATTCCTCCTGTGCTTGAGCCTGGCCCTGGGGAGAGCTTCAGTCCTGCTGCCTGATCCCAGTGCTGAGCCAGCCTTGCTGTTAGGTGTTTAAGGAACAGAACTTGAGGTAGGGAGCAGTTTTGCTTTCAGCCCCATGGGTGACAACATCATCAATGCTGTCTGGAGCTCCTGAGAGCACCCATGGGGACAAGGCATCATCAGACCCTTGAGGATGCTTCTGACTGCTCCCAGGAGAAGGGTTTGACTAGGAGGTGGCTTTTCTGAGCAGCCAAGCAAGATGGGGAATGCAGGAGTGCCCACTGCATCTGAACCTTCTGGTGGCTGCAATGGTTCCCAGTTGACTCTTGTGACAGTACACATGTAGGTGGAAGATCTACACAAGATACTTCTTTCTTTCTGCCAATTTGCATTAGCTTAGGGGAGAAAAGGTGAAAGCAGCCTGATGGGTATGAGTACCTGTTAGGTAGTGGGTAGAAAAATGCTGTAAGGTTCCATAGCTTTGTAGGCAATTCTACATGCCTTTAATCAGGGGAGGGCAGCATGCTTACCTGCACAACTGAATTGGCTTCCCATGGAACACCTGACCAGCTGAGAAATCTCATTTCTTTCCATAGACCCTTGTCAGGAAGCTGGATTTTGGAAAGCTGTAATCCTACTCTGGTCATATTGGAGTAGTCTTCCATGTGTATGAAACTTTGGGGGGAATCTTGCATAGCACTGAATTTCTTGAATCTGTTATATTTCAATCTTGGTAGTCTAATATATAATCTTTTCCTACTTAAGATGCCTAGAACACAGTGCCTGAGTTTGTTCTAAAGTAGATGTGGATATGAGGCTTGCTGTTTTCTGGATCAACTCATGTTTCAGCAGAACCCAGTGCTTTATGTGGCATGTGTTTCTCATTTGCCTTTTTTTACAGCCCTTGCCTTTTGGGTAGACACTTGTAAATTAATCTTTTTCACTTTCCCCTCCTTATTTTTGCTCTGGTGAAAGTGTGGCCACTGACTTCCTTATTAGCTTTATCCTTTCTACTTGGAACTCCAGTTAAGCTGTAATTGTGCTTTGATACTCATCTGTAGAAGCTCATTTCTCTTCTTTTTGTGACCTCTTCACTCACGTTTTGGTGTGTATCTCACTGTGAGTAAATGGGACAATTTGTTTTTCTTGTAGAAAACAGCAGCAGCTCACTTACTGAACTGACCTTTCTCAATCATAGCAGTGCATTTTTTTCCCTCCAAGAGCCATTCTCTAGGAGCAGAGAAAATTCAAGACCTGGTTTCTGTCTGCTGCAATGCCATGTCAATGCACTGTGCAATTCCAGCTCGACACAGAGAATGAGGAATCAGACCAGCTCCATTTTTACAACTGAGTTGGTTGAGAAATAACACGGTGAGAATTCAGAAATCTCAAAACTTAGTGGTAAATCAAATTATTGTCAACATTGTCATATCATTTTCCTCAATAGTCAAATTTTTGATGGCAAGTTATGTTCTATTTAAAAAAATACTGAAATGATGTATGCCAGTAAGGCAGTGGCAGCAGTGAAGAGCTGTTGTCTGCCCTGATGTGTGCCCAGCTGCATGGTGCTCAATTTTCTTCCTTAAAACAAACCACCAACCAAACCAAACAGGTTTTCCTTTTGGAGTTTCCTTTGCACAGTGTGGTCCCATTCTCCACTAGTTTACAGGAAGGTTGTGAATGGTCCAGTTGTTTACAGCTTAAACCAGCTGAATTTGCTGTGTGGAGAAAGGGAAGAAGACACAGGAGGGTTTTCTAGGCTCTGAACTGAACTTGCACACGGAACAGCAGGTTGAACTCTTGGCAAAGCATCAATTAGCATTGTTGAAGGAGAAATCAATTCTTTTCCTCTGCTAGTGTGAGCACCCAGTATCTTTTTTGTTCTTGGATATGGCTGTGGTGCTAGGGAGTTGAAGGGAAAGCCATCCTAGTAAGGAAACAGGTGGTGTGGGAAGTTGAATATTGGAGCTAATGCAGTGATGAATATTTGAACTTGCAGGTTAGAACTTTGAACTGTGGTGTGGGTCTTAAAGGTGTGGTGGATTTGAATAGGAATACTCTAGAATGGGTGTCTGATAAAAACAAGTCAACAGGTTAGTATGTTGAAAACATATGTGTCTGTGCCCTCATGATGGTGGATAGCTCTTCCATCCCCCTCTGAGCTACCTGTTGAAGGAACTACTCTGAGGGATGCTCGTGGTCAGGTCACTGACTTATGTGGTCTGTGTTAGCCAGCCAGCAGACCAGTTCTGCCCTGCCACAGTCCCTTTCCTCCCTCGTGGGGTGGACTCAGGTGAGCAGAGGTTGGTTTGTATGATGCTGATGAAGTTGAATTTCAAATTGATGGCTGAGTTGCATTTGCTTCTCCACAGCTGAGGGTTCAAACCTGCCCCAGCTGATGCCATGGTGTGCATTCCTGAGTTTAGGAAAGGAGCCCATTTGAACAGAAACAGGGACAACAGGTACAGAATTCCATGTTGGAGCAGCTTTTTTTTTTTTCAAGTTTCTAGGAAAAACCTCCAAATATTCTTCTAAATACAAGTAGAAACAAAGAAGGCCTTTTAATTCTGCAGATGACATGAGTTGAAACTCAGATACCACAACCTTGCTGATTTATAGTCCAGAAAATAGGTTTATTAAGGCAAATGCTAACACAAGTGGTGTGTTTCTATATAAAAGGGTAAACTGTTCTCCAGTTTCTCCATACAGGTATATCAAGTAGAAAGATTAAGAGTAATCCTTGTACCTTTACTGATACAGTGTGGAATACCTCAAGTGATTGACTTTGGAGTAATTCCAGATTTGTCCCCATCAATCCAGCTTTGTTCCGTGCACTTGGATGAAGGCTTTGGCTTGGTGGATTTTAATGGGGAACGAGGTGAGGTAATGTAGTTAAAAATATTTCCTTGGAGAGGAAGTAGTTTTTCCTTGTTTGCTGATGGATTAAAGCAGAGTGAAATTTGTTGGTATGTCTTTTAGCTCCTCATTACAGCAAACCCTACCATTGCAGAACGGACATGATTACAGATTTTTGTAGTGGAAAACACCTGCAATTTATCTACCTTTGGTCAAAGCATCTTAAAACTCCAGGAACAAAATACTCTTAATTCTTTCAAGTAAAAAGTGTAGTCTGAAATTATAGCTTGCTCCTTTTGGAAAGAGTGGTGTTTTCTCTGCAAGGGTGTGATTCAATAATAATTTATTGGGCAGAGTCATTGAACTTCAGCAGCAAAATTCCCTTTATTCATCTGGAGCTTGTGAGTCACCTTAGAATACCTGCATTTAAAGAGTGGGTCCTGATGCAGATGGTGTTTCATTCTGAACTCTTAGAGGCAGTAACAAACTCTATCCCAGGGAACTGCACTTTTTCCAAGGAATGTGGAAATGTTCAGGTGTCAATATGTACTTTTCCTTTGGGAAAATCACTGTCTTGCCTTTTTAGAGGCCAGAGGAGTTGTAAGGTGTTTTTCAGCAGGAGTCCTTAGGCACAGCACCTAATTAGAGGATGAGTAACACAGAAGTGCTTTACCAATTATTTTTTTCTTTTTAATATGCATGAATCATTCCTCTGGAAGATTTTTGTCACGTAAAGGGCTCTGTTGATTAATTGAACTTAGAAGTTAACTTCTAAGTTTTCAGTTGAAGCTGAATATGTGTTTTGGTTTCATGAGATAACAAAGCATTTTTTTTCCCCTTCTTTTTTCTTCAGTTATTGAGCTCTTGAGGATAGTGTAGGATCTCCTGAGATGAGCTAACAGCTCATCAGAGGNATGGCAAGTTATGTTCTATTTAAAAAAATACTGAAATGATGTATGCCAGTAAGGCAGTGGCAGCAGTGAAGAGCTGTTGTCTGCCCTGATGTGTGCCCAGCTGCATGGTGCTCAATTTTCTTCCTTAAAACAAACCACCAACCAAACCAAACAGGTTTTCCTTTTGGAGTTTCCTTTGCACAGTGTGGTCCCATTCTCCACTAGTTTACAGGAAGGTTGTGAATGGTCCAGTTGTTTACAGCTTAAACCAGCTGAATTTGCTGTGTGGAGAAAGGGAAGAAGACACAGGAGGGTTTTCTAGGCTCTGAACTGAACTTGCACACGGAACAGCAGGTTGAACTCTTGGCAAAGCATCAATTAGCATTGTTGAAGGAGAAATCAATTCTTTTCCTCTGCTAGTGTGAGCACCCAGTATCTTTTTTGTTCTTGGATATGGCTGTGGTGCTAGGGAGTTGAAGGGAAAGCCATCCTAGTAAGGAAACAGGTGGTGTGGGAAGTTGAATATTGGAGCTAATGCAGTGATGAATATTTGAACTTGCAGGTTAGAACTTTGAACTGTGGTGTGGGTCTTAAAGGTGTGGTGGATTTGAATAGGAATACTCTAGAATGGGTGTCTGATAAAAACAAGTCAACAGGTTAGTATGTTGAAAACATATGTGTCTGTGCCCTCATGATGGTGGATAGCTCTTCCATCCCCCTCTGAGCTACCTGTTGAAGGAACTACTCTGAGGGATGCTCGTGGTCAGGTCACTGACTTATGTGGTCTGTGTTAGCCAGCCAGCAGACCAGTTCTGCCCTGCCACAGTCCCTTTCCTCCCTCGTGGGGTGGACTCAGGTGAGCAGAGGTTGGTTTGTATGATGCTGATGAAGTTGAATTTCAAATTGATGGCTGAGTTGCATTTGCTTCTCCACAGCTGAGGGTTCAAACCTGCCCCAGCTGATGCCATGGTGTGCATTCCTGAGTTTAGGAAAGGAGCCCATTTGAACAGAAACAGGGACAACAGGTACAGAATTCCATGTTGGAGCAGCTTTTTTTTTTTTCAAGTTTCTAGGAAAAACCTCCAAATATTCTTCTAAATACAAGTAGAAACAAAGAAGGCCTTTTAATTCTGCAGATGACATGAGTTGAAACTCAGATACCACAACCTTGCTGATTTATAGTCCAGAAAATAGGTTTATTAAGGCAAATGCTAACACAAGTGGTGTGTTTCTATATAAAAGGGTAAACTGTTCTCCAGTTTCTCCATACAGGTATATCAAGTAGAAAGATTAAGAGTAATCCTTGTACCTTTACTGATACAGTGTGGAATACCTCAAGTGATTGACTTTGGAGTAATTCCAGATTTGTCCCCATCAATCCAGCTTTGTTCCGTGCACTTGGATGAAGGCTTTGGCTTGGTGGATTTTAATGGGGAACGAGGTGAGGTAATGTAGTTAAAAATATTTCCTTGGAGAGGAAGTAGTTTTTCCTTGTTTGCTGATGGATTAAAGCAGAGTGAAATTTGTTGGTATGTCTTTTAGCTCCTCATTACAGCAAACCCTACCATTGCAGAACGGACATGATTACAGATTTTTGTAGTGGAAAACACCTGCAATTTATCTACCTTTGGTCAAAGCATCTTAAAACTCCAGGAACAAAATACTCTTAATTCTTTCAAGTAAAAAGTGTAGTCTGAAATTATAGCTTGCTCCTTTTGGAAAGAGTGGTGTTTTCTCTGCAAGGGTGTGATTCAATAATAATTTATTGGGCAGAGTCATTGAACTTCAGCAGCAAAATTCCCTTTATTCATCTGGAGCTTGTGAGTCACCTTAGAATACCTGCATTTAAAGAGTGGGTCCTGATGCAGATGGTGTTTCATTCTGAACTCTTAGAGGCAGTAACAAACTCTATCCCAGGGAACTGCACTTTTTCCAAGGAATGTGGAAATGTTCAGGTGTCAATATGTACTTTTCCTTTGGGAAAATCACTGTCTTGCCTTTTTAGAGGCCAGAGGAGTTGTAAGGTGTTTTTCAGCAGGAGTCCTTAGGCACAGCACCTAATTAGAGGATGAGTAACACAGAAGTGCTTTACCAATTATTTTTTTCTTTTTAATATGCATGAATCATTCCTCTGGAAGATTTTTGTCACGTAAAGGGCTCTGTTGATTAATTGAACTTAGAAGTTAACTTCTAAGTTTTCAGTTGAAGCTGAATATGTGTTTTGGTTTCATGAGATAACAAAGCATTTTTTTTCCCCTTCTTTTTTCTTCAGTTATTGAGCTCTTGAGGATAGTGTAGGATCTCCTGAGATGAGCTAACAGCTCATCAGAGGGAAGAAGCCCCTCGAGTTGTCTGCTCGTGCTGCACGTGGCCTGTGGGCAGTAGGTTTTCATCCTGACTGGTTGCTTACAGCCATGCAGAAGATTGAAGTTGTCCTGCAGAATCTTGGCAGAATCCTGAGCAGCATGTGGAAAGCCTGCTGAAGCCACAGTGGACTCTTTCACCAGCCCTCCACGAGGAGGGAGCATCTGGTGGGCAGAGGAGATCAGAGTCCCAGGGCCATATGCTGGTGGTTTCAGTGTCATCAGCATACTGCACTGTTGTTGATTTATTTTGTGCAATGGCTAAAACTTCATTTCCTGCTCTCCTCAGGATGTTCAACTTGTACAGAAAATGAACAATGGGTGTATCCATGGAAAAGAAGGATTTGGGTGGCATGGAGTTAAGGGTGGACATCTTTGCTCCTCTGCTTATGCACATACAGCAGGTCTTTCCATCTGAAATCCTCTAGGTGTTGACTACATGAAATCTGCAATTAACTGGCCCAATACAGGACTGGTATCTAATGGTTAAGATGCCCTCATTTTTTGGGTTGTTTTTTACCTACGTAAGTGTATTTCACTCATAAATGTAAATGTCTGGTATATGACATTTTACCTTTTATCAATGTCATGTTCTTGCATATCTCACCTAATGCAGGGTCTTAACAGTGATGATACTTGTCTTCAACTTGAAGCATGTTTGTATTTTATACTCCTGGTTTGGGTTTTTTTTTCAGTTAAAGAAAAATATTTATTAGATCTGTGCAAAAGTGCTTATTTATAATAATAAATATTATAAATATTTCTCCAGGCAGAAAGCAGGGAGGTGCTGCAGTGTTCATCCCTGTCTTTGGGGACACATGTAGTGCTTTCTAAAGGGATTTCTCAAAGTAACCTTAAGAGCACATAAAAGCTTCCTTTGTGCACAGTGGCTTGTCTATCTGGTAACAAGCTGCTCTCACACAGTCATGGTGGTATTTTGTAATATCTCTCCAATAATCCACCTGCATGGATTTGAGCATTAAACCTTTGTTTAATGAGTTGTCTTCCCCCACTGCTGGCCTCCTCCTACCTCCCCTTGAAATACTGGGGCAAAGAAACTCAGTCAGGTTCCTTCCACCTGGGAACCCAAGGAATAAACCAACCTTGCTGAGTATCTACAATCAAGTGTAACTTGTGTTAAGTGAAAATGTGCTGGTTTTTTTTTCCCATTGCATCGAGCTGGAGCTGAGGTTTACCTCCCTGGAGATGAGCTTGGTGTGGTGTAGCTGCTTGAAGCATGGCTGGGAGATGCTGATGGGAGCTTCCCCACGTCAGTTGGCTTGGCTGTTGTTCCCTTCTGCAGCTTCCTCCAAACTATTCTGCTCAACTTGCAGATTTAGTTTTTTCTTTAGTTTTTTCTTAGATTTAAGAAACCATTTAGTAAACGTAGCCCCTTTACCATCACACTGGAGCTTTACCTAGAGCTGAACAGAAGAAGGACAGTGTCTTTTTCCCCTTGGATTAAGCTGGGTATCTGGCTGTCTCATCATTCTCACTCTGCTGAGGGGGGTGTTTCTTGCTCCTTAAAAGCAGCATCTTTAATACACATTTTATTTTTAATTTCTATGACACTGCTTTCCTGTTTACTTTGTCATACTGTTCCACCACCATTTTTAATCATCTCCTAGTCTCTCTTTTTTGGCACTGGTCAGTTGTCCATATTGGAGTAAGTAACTATTGAAGAAGCTTCTTCCCATGCTGGATAAATAGGTTTTTAAGTCCAACTAGAGCTTTTTTGATCATCTGATCTGTTTTCCTTGTGAGAAGGTATCTATAAAATGAGCCAATCTTCCCTGGTTTTTAGGGCTACCATAAATGAGGTTTCTTCCTTGGGCTAACATATGGCAGCCAAAAGAAATTAGTTTGGTGCCCAGAAGTTTTTTTTCTTGGGTATTCAGTAGTTTTGTTGCAGATGGTATTCCATGTTTTGGCATGTTTTAGGCATTATTCTTACAAACTGAATGCTCTTTGAGCTTTCCTGTTTGGCATTGCATAAAATCAGAGGCTATCAACTTGGGGTTTTTTAATGATTCCTGTTATTTTCTGTCTTATTTCTCCATCCTGTTGTCCAGTTTTTAATCTCTTACTTTTGGATGTGGCTGAAGTGCCCAGTTGAACACAAAGCAATAACAGTCCCATCTCCCCAGCTCTCTTCAGGATATTTATTTTGCTCCCTTTGGCATTCAATTTCATTTTTTGCTGACACTCACATTCCTTCCTCACTTGAAACCTGTATTCATTCTTTCATTTCAGTTTAGACCGGGGTAAACAAATATTTCCAATTCAAAATGATTGTATAGATGTGGGAGAAGGGGTTTTTATAATAATAAAATAAAATCCAATCCCTTCTGATTAGGTGGTACCAAGGAAGATGTATTGATTTGAAGATTATTGAATGCCAGGGTTTGTATAAGGAAGTGTCATGGATGTGGTGGGCACTAGAAACAATAATAAATGGTGGATCCTGGGAAAAAAAGTCCCTCCTGCTGGAGATGAGGCACACTGTATTTTCAACTAACCACTAAATGTTATAATTACAGAGGTCATTTGTAAAACTTCAGCAGTTAGAATGTAGTGCTGACAGCTACACTTCTCTTCATATATAGCATTCTGGTGCCTTTGTGTGATAGATTGCTAACTGTTTTGGAAGATAAATTATTGTTTGCTTAGGTTTAAGGTGAAGTTTCAAAAGCTTTCTTATTTCAAAAGTAGTGCATTATAAATAGCAAAAAAAAATAAATCCTTACAATGGCATGCACATCAGACTGACAGTTGCAAAAGAAATGACTGATTAGAAGTAAAAACCTCCTTTAATGTACTTGTTTTGAATTAGTTGCACCCATATGTACTTTCTTTTTAAATTGATTAACCAGAAAGTTTTTGCAGCTATTGAGCCAGCTTTGCTGTGTAGTCCTTTGGTTTTGTTAACCTAGTGTTATTTAGGTAAGATACACTGGATAAATTACATTTGATCAAAGTTTGTTCTTCCCCAGAGTGAGGCCTGAAGTTAACTTAAAAAGAGAATAAGAAGAAGATACAGAATTTGAAGTGAGTCATTGCAAACATAGTAGGGGTGTTGCTGTGTAATCAAAAGTTCTAAATACAAGGAGTTTGGTAAAATTATCCTCCTCTCCTTATGGATTTTTTGCTTGAGACGACTGGAAACCTTCAGGAAGTTGACTTCTGTGTTGAGAATTTGATCTGCTGAGAAGTGAGAAAGCCATGTAAGGACAAAGGCTGTTTGAGGCAGGAATATTGGAGTCTCTGCAATTTGCCATACTATTATAGTCACCCAACAGATTCCAGCTTGTTAAAGCTATTTGAATATCATGAATACAGACTACATACATAGTACTACAGTAGTATTACACAATATAATTACAGTGCAAAAGAACTATATGCTGTGTGAGTGACTATTGGAGAGAAGCTAGGAAATGAAGTTTTGTCTAGATTTTTTCCTAGTGTCATGTCCACATTCCAGTCTCTTGTGTTAGATCATACTGTGTGCTGAGAAGTTACTTTTCCTTTCAGGAACTTCCTTGCACTTCTGAAATTGCAGAATGCAGTGAAAGCTGCTGAGGGGGTCACTTGGGCTGTGTCTGAGGCCAAGACATCTCTCTCCTGCTTGAATCTCCCAGTACTGGCAAGAATGTCCTGAAAACTACCATTCCTGGCTCAGGAAAAATTCCCAAGCTCAAATTTGGATTGGACCCATCTCATGCAGTAACTGAATCAGAGAGGACTGCTAGGCTGGGATCTGACCCTGGTGCTCTTCAGTTGTGTGGAGGTTTAAGCTTGAGATCTTGGGGAAACCAGATGTGTAGGATTGTGTCTGCCATTCAGTCTTCTCTTCTTTCACACTGTTCCATTAAATTTGGAACCTATTGGCTAGTTTCAAACCATTTGGATGGAGAATAATTGAAGGATAATAACCTCTAAATTAGTGAAAATCAGTGGCAGCTCAGGAGATCCTCACGGGTGTACTGCTGGCATTGGCATGTATGATCCTCGGCTGTTTCATTGCCCGTTTTCCTCTCTTTCCACCCCCAGCAGCTGCCAGAAGTGCAGCACTGCCCAAATGATGCTCAGCAATGCAAAGAGCTCCTTGGATAGCAAGTTCTGCAGGCCAAGCTTTGTGCCTCGGGCTTTTGTGCCCTGTGGCAGAGGCTTGTCGTGATGTTGGAAATGTGAGAGCTTGGTATGCTGCTCAGTAGTGTTTGGGATTAGGAGCAAATTTGGTCTGGAGAGTACACCACCTTCCTCTGAAGGAAGTGAGTGGCAAGGTTATGTTGTAATAAAAATTATTGCTACATCCTTGGCAGGTGCTCGGTGGAGAGAATTCTTGCACGGGGAGTCTGGCTTTCCAATAAACTGCAGGAGGAAATGTGGGAGGGGAAAGTACCCCCTAAAGAAAGTGTGAAATGGAGCTGCAACTACAACCCACTAGGACACTGAGCAGGGAACAAGGCCCCTTAATCTGCCCCCACCAAGTCAGGGGCTGTGTGGGGGGAGAGGCGCCAGCTGCAGCGGCGTGGGGAGCAGGGCTAGGCCTCGGTGGGGGGAACACCTTCAGGTAGGAAGGGCCACAGAGTCACAGAGTGCCAGGGGCTGGAAGGTACCTAGAAGATCATCTAGTCCAACTCCCCTGCCTGAGCGGGGGCACCTAGACCAAGTCACCCAGGAACAGATCCAGGTGGGTCTGGAATGTCTCCAGAGCAGGAGACTCCACAACCTCCCTGGGCAGCCCCTGCCAGGCTCTGCCACCCTCACTGGGAACAAGTTTGTCCTTGTGTTTCCCCTCAACCTCTTGTGCTCCAACTGACTCCCATTGCCTCTTGTCCTGTCACTGGATGGCACTGAGCAGAGTCTGGCTCCATCCTCCCTACACTCACCCTGAACATATTGACAGACACTGCTGAGCTCCCCCCTCAGTCTCCTCTTCTCCAGGCTAAAGAGCCCCAGCTCTCTCAGCCTCTCCTCAGCAGGGAGATCTCCACTCCCTTCAGCATCTTGGTGCCCTGCGCTGGACTCTCTCCAGTAAATCTCTGTCTTTTCTGAACTGGGGTGCCCAGCACTGGACACAGTACTTGAGGTGGGGTCTCACCAGTGCAGAGTAGAGGGGGAGGAGAACCTCCCTTGCCCTGCTGGCCACACTCCTCTTAGTGCATCCCAGGCTGCCATTTCTTGGCCTGAATGGCCAAGGTCTTGCTGCTGGTTCGCAGCTGTGATTGAATGGATCAGTGATGTGATGTAGCCACATCACAGCAGTGTTCAGGACAACATACTGATAAATGCTAGAGAAATACTGCTCAGGGAGTCTTGGGATTTCAGGGTCCCTGTAACAAGGATGAGGGTGTGGTCAATCTGTGGTACAGTGTCCTACAAAATTGCGCACCAAAAGATATAGTGAAATACTCTTGCTATAGGCAGAGAAATGCAGTGGTGTGAGGGAAAAGCTGTTTGTGGCAGTGCTGATGAGTTGGGTGGCTGGAGCTCTTTGTGGCCCCTGAATAGGCTGGATCACAGCAGAGCACTGCAACTGCTCTGGAGTTTCCATGTCTGGATAAACTGCTTCGACTTGAAATAGAATTTCTGCTTTGTTCAGACTTAACTTTTCAAGGGAATATTTTTTTAATGAGATATTGGTTCTATAATGCTCCTAATTTTATTAGATTTGGTGGTTTCAGAGCACAAGTTGGAAGAGAGAATAAAAATGTTGCAGTATTATTCTGTGACCTACAAAATTAAGGTGGTGCCACCCAACACACTGGGCAGGCTTCTTGTAATGTGAGGAAGAGAAAATCTTTACGTTTATGCTAGGAGAAATGGCAGAAAAGCCATTTTGAGATGTTTATTAAAAAGCAGTTAAATTATGGTAGGCCTCAATTAAAAAAAAAACCCACAAATATATCTGACACTTTACCAGATGATCAGTTAACAGCTGATGATAAAACTTTATTTGCAAATAGAAGATATTTGAGAAAACTGAGCTGAACTTGGCATTTCTCTTCTGTAGTGTGGTATGTAATTTACATTTGGGAAACTGAATTAATGTACCAAGGTACATTTCCACGTATTAGGTAAGATCATCCTGAGCATTGTTATGCGTTCAGGTGTTGATAGCTGTAGTAAGTTTTAGATCTGGCACTGACTGTTTTCTGTTGCAGTAGAAAACTGAGGGATTAGTGTGTCAGATTACTAGCTTAGGTGTCTTTAGCCTGTCACTTGTGGCTTGCATGGCTGTAGGTGTGACCATAGTGCTCTAGGAAAACATTTCAGCTGAGTACCTGAGCTGACACGTTTGCCAAGAAGGGGAAAAAAGAGCCTCGTTGTACAAACTTCTGCTTGTCCTGATCCAAGGTCTGTGTAACTGTATTTTTATAAGCAGGACGTTGTGTTAAAATTAAGTTTCCTGGGCCTTACCTGTGATACAAGGCAGTGGGAAAAGGTACTTTTGTCAAGGAGTGTTATGTTGTTTAAAGGTTCTCTCTCGTGAATATTTCTAGTTTTCCATTGTTGTGACTATTGTTTGGAATCACCCCCATGAATGCTGAAATGAACAGGCATTTCTCATCTCTTACTATAACTGAGTTATTAGCACTTCTAGAATGGAACTCCCTTCCCACCCCAGTATAGTTTTGACTTCAGCTTTAAAATGTTTGTCATCTGGTGTGAGGTGGATTTATAGGAGTGCAGAATTTTTAGTGCCCTTTGGCTGGGTGTTTCTGATGACATCACTGTGATCTAGACACAGTGTGTGACTCTACTTGGTTCCAGTGTTAAATAGTTTCATAATTATGCTGGTTTTGGCAGTTCACTTGGAACTTTTTCCCATCTCTTTAATGAACATGTTTTACTTCTGGGCTTATGAGACAGCCACATGTTCAAGAAATTAATAGTGTGTTCTTAGAAGTGAACACTGAGCAGAAGTGTGCAGGTACAGAAAGACTTGGAATATCCATCTCCATAGGCATGCAGTTCCTATAAGGTCGTGGCCACTGTTGTCATTTTCCAGTAATTAAAGAATCCCTGGTCTTTAGAAGCTCTCAGTAGCTGTTGTGAAAAATAGTGTGTGCTCGTGCTGCTCTCCACTGGTTTTGATCATGGTGTCATGTCAGGAAAGGGATGGATGTTATTCCAGATTAAAAACCCCACCTTTTTCAAATGTTTAGTCAGGCTGAATTCTTCTTGAGCATAGGTATACCCTGTTACTTCATATGCATCAAGCCACAGAGCTAGATTTCTGAGAGAACTTTCTTGTGTTGCATTTTGCTACTAGTGAAATAGGTACACTTGGGATATTTAGGTCCAAATTCTTCTGAGGGATTGCAGCCAGTTTTCATCACAACGGACCTTTAGGGCAGGGAAATAACAAAAGCTTATTGTATTGGTTTATTTGTAGGTTAATATTTTGATGTTTCAATAATTAACTCCATCTAAGTTAACTCCATCTAAGGTTTCTCCACCCTTTAGGTGATCTTAGGTAGTGCCAGGACCCAGAGAGCATTTCAGTCTTTCTTGTTTTTCTCCTGCAAGACACTGCATCTGTAAGGGAGATAGTTTGGTTTCTAAGAATTTGTTTTCTTTCTCTAACCTGCTCTTCTAATAATTTTATTAGCATTATTTTCTTAGTTTTCTTGCACTTCAATCTCGTAGTTAAACTGTCATTTAATGGAAGCACTGCTGTGGCATTTAAACCCCTAAATTCAGCTAAATAAGACTTTCATGTCTTTAAATTTCATCTTGTAGGGCTTGTTCTCCAATGATGGGCCATATTTCCTGCTTCTGAATTCCTTGAGGTGAATACAGAGCTATACAGAAGCTCAAGATGAGCAGGTGCCCTGAGTTCATTTATCATTTCTGGGGCATGTTTGACTATTTTAGAAATCTGCAGAGGTCTTTGGCTTTCTGAATCAGCTTCATTGAGCTGCCCCAGGAAGGACAAGACTTGGACATCTTGGAACTGCCTGGGAGAGTTTGAGCAGCTGTGTACACTCCAAGTTCAGTGGCTTCTTCTATTTGTTTTCGTAGTCTAAGGGGCTCTGGAAGAATGTTTCAGCAGAAATGCAGCTGGGTTCAGTTGAAATTAATAATGAAATGGCTGGGGATATTTGGAAAAAGAAAGCAAATGAAAGTATTAACTGCAAATATTTGTTGTCGTGCTGGTTTTGTTCTAATATCTGTATTCAGATGCATTTTTCACTGTGTTGAACTGATGGAGCAGCAGTACCAGGAGTTGAATTTACCAGCTCTTGAGCAAGTTGCTCTCCCCACGTTTCTTTGTTGTGCATTTTTTGTGGACTGGTTGTCTTTGTGTAGCAGGAAGAGCAGGANCAATGATGGGCCATATTTCCTGCTTCTGAATTCCTTGAGGTGAATACAGAGCTATACAGAAGCTCAAGATGAGCAGGTGCCCTGAGTTCATTTATCATTTCTGGGGCATGTTTGACTATTTTAGAAATCTGCAGAGGTCTTTGGCTTTCTGAATCAGCTTCATTGAGCTGCCCCAGGAAGGACAAGACTTGGACATCTTGGAACTGCCTGGGAGAGTTTGAGCAGCTGTGTACACTCCAAGTTCAGTGGCTTCTTCTATTTGTTTTCGTAGTCTAAGGGGCTCTGGAAGAATGTTTCAGCAGAAATGCAGCTGGGTTCAGTTGAAATTAATAATGAAATGGCTGGGGATATTTGGAAAAAGAAAGCAAATGAAAGTATTAACTGCAAATATTTGTTGTCGTGCTGGTTTTGTTCTAATATCTGTATTCAGATGCATTTTTCACTGTGTTGAACTGATGGAGCAGCAGTACCAGGAGTTGAATTTACCAGCTCTTGAGCAAGTTGCTCTCCCCACGTTTCTTTGTTGTGCATTTTTTGTGGACTGGTTGTCTTTGTGTAGCAGGAAGAGCAGGAAAGCTGTGGCTCCAGCTCCACAAACCGCAGCGCGACAGAGAGCCTGAGAGCAGCAGCCAAGCCCCGGAGAGTGCAGCAGGCTCCTGACCCTGACCCTGACCTGCCCCCAGGTGAGCCCTCCTCAGACCACCTACACTTCAGCCACAGGGCCCAACCGAGGCTGTTCTGTCCCTGTCAGGTCATAAAAGGGGACAAAATAACTTGACTGTTATCAAATGGAACCAAAGTGCATGCAAATGTAGCTAATGATCTTGTTTTCCTTCCATACTCATTTACAGCACAAGTCAGAATAAGAAACATCCTGGAGGGATGGTTGATTTTTCTCTGCTGCTCTGCTTCTGTTTCACATCACTCTTTTCTACTGCTTAGCTGCTTCTAAGCTCTATTCCAATATGTTTTGATTATTTTTTTTTTTGCATATTCTGAGGATACCTTTAAAGGTGTTTTCTCATTGAGAGTAAGAATTCTGAGATG
Source organism: Ceyx cyanopectus (assembly GCA_013401355.1). Taxonomy (NCBI): domain Eukaryota; kingdom Metazoa; phylum Chordata; class Aves; order Coraciiformes; family Alcedinidae; genus Ceyx; species Ceyx cyanopectus. The sequence continues at coordinate 187,684 of VYZU01027715.1, forward strand.
TTTCTGAGTCCTTTATCTGCTTGTTGAGGTGTTAATGGCCTTTTTTGTTTAAACGTTTGTGCTGTTGTTTCTCCTGACGTGGAATTCAGCTCAGTTGAACTTGGGAGATATAGTTCCTTGGGTATTTTTATATAAATATATCTGATTACTCTTGCTTCTGAGTATGCATATAAATTTGGCATGAGGTGGTGTTTTGTGCAGAAAAATGGAATTGAATAGTACTGGAACACACTGCAATTTGCAGTAAGTAGTGTTAGTAATTTTAGATGGGTTCAAGGCAGGATAGTTTTGTGTGAGGCTTTTTTCTCCTGTCTTCTCTTACCAGAAAGTTGAATGAAAAGAAGGCAGATTTTGTGTGTCCATTAGTTGTCCATTATCTCTGCTATGCTCTCTGAGTTGAGCTGAAAATGTTGCTTTGGTAACAAGTGAGCACTGCTAAGCATAAGGTGTTTAGATGGGCCTGAGCTGATTAAATCAATCCTATTGAATGAATACACTTTGGAATACAATGCTAGGAGATTTTGGAGGATGGGTCTGAAAATATATATAAAATATATAAAATAAATATATTAATTTGTGTGTGCTGAACAAAAAGCAATCTTTCTTCCCGACTTACTAATAGCTTTGATTAAATTATCTTTGAAAAATCTAANTTTAAGAATTACAGGAATAAGAAGCAACCTTTACCTGTTTTCTCCTACTTGTATTTAAAATAAGCCTTTTTCCTGTATTATACATGAACTTGATGTTTTAATTATCTTTGAGTAGTAAGAACTACAATTAAAATCTGTTTTCTGAGAAGGCTGTTCCTCACTCATGAGAATCTGATCCAAGTATATTTGAAGCTAAACTTCATTAAGAAGATGGTAGCTGTGTGGTACTTGTGATAATCTATTGCACCACTAGTTTGGAATTGTCTTTACAGAATTTTGAAACAACAATATTATCCAATCCAAGACCTTTGTTTTATTTGGAAGATAGAATTTTCCCCTGCTGTGATGCTGGATTTCTCATGTTTTTATTGTTTACAGCAGGAAAATGTAAATTAGACTGATTTGAAAGACCCTTGAATGGACAATATGGAACAGACTTTGGATCTGTAGAGGAGCAGCTTCACTTTCTCCAATGAAATTAGTAGTTTGCTTTAAAATTGTAATTAAATTAGTCCTTGTGATTTTTATAGTTGCTAGTTATGTAGCTAGCAAAATACTTCTGTGCTGAACTTAAAGCAACCAAGTGCTTTGTGCCTGCTTCTATTTATATCCTGGTCACTTTACACCCCTGCAATAATGAATATGGGTCTCTCATGCCCCTTAGCTATTGGAATAATACATCTGGTTTTCTGAATTCATGTGGCCTAAAAATACATGACCATTTTAGTCAGTGAGAAAGCTCTTACACAAGTTATTCCACACTTTTCAGTAGTTGTTTTTTTTTTTATTGATATGTTAAAAAGATCAATTCAATTATGCTAGAAATATGAACAGCACTAAGCTGTCTAAATATTGGGGTTTTTTTTCACTGTATTTCTGGGTTTCCTGTTGCTGTAGGCAACATTATCCAAATTTTGTTTTAATATAATTGCAATCTTAAGCTGGCAGGAGATGTTAAAATGCTCTTTCTTGCTGGAACAAACTTTGCTCAAAGGGTGGCATATGCCCAGGACTAGTATAAGATGAAGCAAGCTGAGTTACGATGATAAATGTGACGTATGTTTTACAATTAAGTTTTTAATATTAAAATACTTTTAAGATATAGACAAATACCCTATCACAGTTAAAATATGCTGTTAAGAGTTGCTGAAAGCATGTTATACATTTAACAGAAGATGTGATTGGAGGCTTTGAATGCTGAAAAAGGAAATATGTCTTATATCAGCTGTGTAGATTTGCAGTTTGGAACTCAAGAAAATCACTCAATGTTAAAATATTCCTTATACTCTTAAGTTGAAAAGTAATATTGGAGTGTGAAAACAACAAATAGCTACAAAAAGCAGAATAGAATGTAAATAGCAACCTGATCCTAGTGATCTCAGTGGTTTGAAAATCATTTCAAGTTTTGAATTAAAATTGTTGATATTGGTTACTGCAAGTTACAGAAACTACTCCCGAATTAACTCCTGTTAATGATCCAGGAGCTAATTAAGTGGTAATTGGTAAGTGTAGTTACCAAGCCATAGCATGTATTAAATGGATTTTTAGATAGAATGCAATGTTACAGACAATAAAACAGAAAGGCTTGTTCTTTATTCCAGCACTGAGATGTTAGCTCCATGCTATTCATGAAAAGCATGAATATGGGTAGTATTTAATTTCTTTACCATATTGTTAAAATGAGTGTTTACTACGTAGTGGGAATTTAGAGGTCACTTTCCCAGTCACGTGATGCCTGAACAAATATAACTGGATTTCTTCCCAACAGGCTTCAGTGCAGGTGCTTATTGTTTGGGTTGATGTTATATCTCACAGGGGTCTTACTGGGCATGGTGTGGATATATTAGCTCTTGGAATGAAGGAAAAAAAAGTACTAGACATATTAATGTTAACTGAGAAAGCCAGGTGAAGGGCCAAATAGGTGTGAGATCTGCTTACTTGAAAAGTAACCTGGGAACTGGTGTTTGCTTTTCAAAACACATTTCTGTCTTTCAAGTAAAAAGTCACTACCATTACATTTTGTTTACAACAATCCAGAGACTTCTATTTTCTTGATTAGTTGAAAAGTTCATTTTTTCTGTCAAAAAAAAAAAAAAAAAAAAAATCTGTTATATTATAGTGGTAGCATTTGCAATATTTTTTTCTCTGTTGCATTGACTGAACTGCACTGAACGTGAAGGGTTTTGGATCAAGTTCTTTTATAAAGACAATGCTACTTGGTTTTAACTTTTAACCTTTAAAAAGAACACAAGTTGAAAAGAATGACTGCAGCAATAAATGCATTTGACACCCTGTCTTCCTTGTGACTGAAGGCTGTGAATTTATTTGCAGGTTACGTTCAGAGCTTGATTCGGCGTGTTGTGAACAACGTCAACATTGTGATCAACAACCTCATCCTCAAATACGTGGAGGATGACATTGTTCTCTCAGTCAACATCACTTCTGCAGAATGCTTCACAGTGGATGAGTTCTGGGATCGAGCTTTTATGGATATCTCTGGTAAGCAGAGAACTCTCTTGGTGTCAGAATGGAGGCACTCAAATTCACATGGACACTGGCAAGTGGGAGAATGTCTGTCACCAGTAAAATATCTTGTGCCATGTTTTATTTCTCAGCAGTTTTTCCTCATGTTCTTTATTTTGAAGAGCCAATTGTAGTCATTCTTCATGCCTATTTCTATAGAATGGTAGAGGCTGAAGGTTGCCATCCTTCTCTGGCTGCATTAGAGCAGCCTTGTAACAGACCGTGGGGGGTTGCACTGGATGATCTTTCCAGGTCCCTTCCAACCCCTAACATACTAGGAAGTGAAGGAATGAAAATTTGAATTGGGTGTGACTAAATTGTCCTCACTTAAACTGTTAAGCTGTGACATCTGTGACACATGAATTTATTCTCTTTAATCACAATAAGCAAGTACTTTGCTGGTGATTTAAATGCTGACCACCCAACTACTTTTTGTTTTCTAGAAAAGAACATGTATGTACAACTTATATTTCCTATGCAGTATATTCTTTTTAACATATATTTTTCTTTTAAAAGCCACTGATCTGGTACTGAGAAAGATGATCAACTTTTCTGACTGCACAGTATGTCTTGATAAGAGAAATGCTAGTGGTAAAATTGAGTTTTACCAGGAACCTCTGCTGTATAAATGTTCCTTCAAGACTCGTCTGCATTTTACTTATGATAACCTCAACTCCAAAATGCCATCTGTTATTAAAGTAGGTATCAAAATATTTTTTTCTTTTTTTCTACTTGTGATTTTTTGAGGTTTTTCTAAATAGACTTGAAATTTTGAAGTGAAATTGAAAGGTAATGCTGTTGTGTTTTTGCTGAAGGGATTTTTTTTTCTTTTTGTTCATATGATGCAACTAGTTCTGTACAGTAATGGTATGTAAGAAAATATTCAGGAAATATTACATCCTGTTCTTGAAGCTTTACAACTATTGTGTTTTATTAAATCTTTAAGTACTGTTAGAAGACATTCAGAAACATTCAAATATGTGTATTTAAATGATAATTCACTGAATCTATTAATTTTTTAATCTAATGACCCAAAGAATAATGGTTCAAAGGTAATGATTTTTTTACTGTTAACTCTTCTGGTATTTCATTATGATACCACTGTACAATAATTGTATCTACCAATCTGTTGCCTCTCAATTTTTGCATTTGATAACTTTCTGATTTGTTGGACATGTGGAGGCTGTGTGCTAAGGATCATCAGGATCAAGTATTGTTTTGGTTTTTTTGGCAAAGACTGTCTTTAAAATATGTAACTGTTGAATGGAAATAACTGTTGAAGAAGCTGTTATTAGAAAATATGGCTACTTGATTAATGAAACTAATTCAAGGCTGCTTAAAGCTTTTTAAAAGTCTGCCGCAAATGAAATCTCTGTATCTTCAGTTGTCTAAAGGGCAGATTGCTGGATGCCACCAGCTTAGGTTCTGCTGGTTTTATTTTTCTGACTAAAGACAAAAGCCAGCAGCACTCAAGTATTTCTCCAAATCTGTTAAGATCTTTAGAATGATTTTAGAATGTTTATAACCTGTATCATTTCGACTGCTATGTCTATGGCAAAGTTTTGGCCAAACCACTGTGGAGTTAATGTAAAGCTGCTTAAAGGAGGACAGTTGTTATGTACTCAGATATGTATGTGCATGCTTTTAACTTGGGAATACTAAGCTCCTATTTTCAGTTTTAGAAAGCAAATAGAATCATAGAATATCAGGGCTTGGAAGGCACTTCTGGAAATGTCCAACCCCCCTGCCAGAGCAGGGTCACCCAGGGCAGCCCACACAGGAGCAGATCCAGGTGGGGCTGGAAATTTCCTGAGGAGAAGATGTGAGAGCAGCCTCCCAACTGGAGGCTGGTATTGTCCAAGAAGTCCAGGAGTGTAACCCAATTTCAGTGAAGCCACTATAAAATGATGTTCGTTGCCTCCAGGGATGCCTGCTGTTCCTCTCCTCCACTATGACATGCCCTTGTGCAGCTTTTAAAAAGGCTTCTTGCAAAATCATCTTTCCTTCCAACTCTGAACACAGTTATTTGTTTTTTATTATTCCTGGTACTCAACTGCACAGGAAAGATTTATTATTGTCAGCTTCTAATCAACAGGCCCTGAAAAATTGGTGTTGATGGATTAATTTTAATTTTCAAAATGAAATGTTGTCTTTCAGAGAATTTTAAGTGATAGTAGAACTCTCATAGCTCAAATCTTTCCTCCAGCCTGTATAAATGGCTGATGCTGCACTGTCACATGTTCTGTATGACTAAGGAATTAGCTTTATTAATTGACTCTCATACATTTATTAATGGTCATATTAGCATTTTCTTAGACCAATATTTATTGTACTACTGTATTTTTACCTGCCTATGGATGTGAATAAAATAGCTAAGATACTTAAGGATAATGTTTTTTCCTAGTAATAATAGTGCTGTGTTTGTATTGCAGCTTTTGTTTTTAGAAATCAGAACTTACCTGCAAAATTGCTATGGACTTGGATGATTTAAAAGTTGGCTGTAGTGCTGACAGAGCTTTGACATGAATTCTTTTTGTTCTTTCGTGTCACAGATTCACACCTTAGTTGAAAGTTTGAAACTTTCCATCTCTGATCAGCAGCTTCCCATGTTCATACGTATAATGCAGCTTGGGATTGCTCTTTATTACGGAGAAATAGGCAACTTCAAGGATGGGGAGAGTGAAGATTTGATTTGTCACACTAAAGATATGTTGGGAAATGTGAAAGGTAAATAGTTTTCACTTCTTAAAATGTTAGAGGCATTAACTTCACAATGTAAAAATGTAGATGTCCCAGGCCAGTTGTTGCAAAGTATTGTGGTGGTTTGCAGGTTGTGAGGCAGCTCCTGGTGCAGGGTAAGTACAGGCAATATTCTAACAGCTTTCTCATGTTGTGTTCTGGAAAGTATTCTGATGGCCCTGACTAAACTGAGGTAAAATATTTTAGATCAAGACTATTAGACACTGTAGAGTAGTTCAGATTGGGATGTCTCTGTGCAGAAAAATCAGTCCATAGGCATCTTTGACTTTATTTTGTTGAAATGTGGCTGCTGCCGGTTTCAGAGAATCACAGAGTTATTGAGGCTGGAATAGACTTCAGAGATGGTCAAGTTCAACCTCAGACCTGACACCACAACACTGGTGTTGTGCTGGAGCATGGCACTGACTGCCACATCCAGTCTTTCCTCAAACACCATGGGGGTTGGTGACTCTGCTGGCCACACTATTTGTGATACAAGCCAAGGTCCCATTGGTTTTCCATGCCACCTGGGCCACCCTGCTGGTTCATATTCACCCAGCCCTCCCAGGTCCCTCTCAGCCAGGTGGCCATCTTGTGGGGGTCAGAAGAAGCAGTGGCCATCTTGTGGTGGGGCAGGGGAAGTGGCAGCCATCTTGTGGTGGGGTAGAAAGGCAACGGCCATCTTGTGGTGGGGCAGGGGAGTGGCAGCCATCTTGTGGAGGGGCAGAAGGAGTGGCAGCCACCTGAGACCTCACCTGGAGCACTACATGCAGTTCGGGAGCCCTCAGCACAGGAGAGACATGGAGCTGATAGAGCAGGGCCAGAAGAGGCCACAAAGATGATCGGGGGGCTGAAACAGCTCTGCTACAAGGATAGGCTGAAGGAGCTGGGGTTGTTCAGCCTGGAGAAGAGAAGGCTCTGAGGAGATCTTATAGCCACCTGCCAGTGCCTAAAGGGGCTCCAGGAAGGCTGGAGAGGGGCTGTTTCCAAGGGCCTGCAGTGAAATAACGAGGGGAAATGGGTTTAAATTAGAGAAGAGGAGATTTAGACTGGATATCAGGAAGTTGTTTCCCTTGAGGGTGGTGGATCAGTGGCACAGGCTCCCCAGGGAGGTGGTTGAGGCCCCATCCCTGGAGTTATTCCAGGTGAGGTTGGCCAAGGCTCTGAGCAGCCTGGTCTAGTTGAGGGTGTCCCTGCTCCCTGCAGGGGGGCTGCACTAGATGCCCTTTGGAGGTCCCTTCCAGCCCTAAACATTCCATGATTCTATGAAATGTTGCTGGGGTTACAACAGTGATGTGTTTTGAGCTGCGAACCTTTCATTTAATCCTCAATTTTATGTGACTTTGCTAGGGACTACCAATTTAACTGCTGTTGTCTTATTTCTGGTTGGGTGGGGCTTTCTGGTAAGTGAATTGTTAGGGATTTGCAGCAAGGTAAGAAAGGTGTATTTATGTTTAGTTTATATTAAAATCTAAGGGGAAAAAAAGAAGATATTAGACCTTAAATACTTGCCTATTTTTTGACTTCTAAGTAAGAAAAACACAGAACATTCAAGAGTCAAACTTATCTTACTGACTTACACTATGATATCTTTTTTAGTAATTTAATCAGGGATGTCATGGTCTTGAACATCCAGATGTGAATCTGAAGGTTTTTGTAATATATCAAGAACTAAATAAAAGAGGAAGGGGGGACTGTCATTCTGAACTGTGAAGGTTCTAGGTTTTATGCTTTCGTAGATCAGGAATTAAATTATTTGTCAAAACAGGGAATTTATTTAGAGATTTTTGTCTTTATTTTCATCACCATAAGACATAAACTTTGGATATCTTTCCAAGGCTGATTTTGGAGAGTACAATGAGGTATTTACCACACATCTAAGAGCATTGTAACTTCTGGAAAACTCTTGAAATTGTGTGGGTGATGCAGAGCTCTTAAGCTGTGCTGATATATTGCAACAGTACAAAACTGTCAACTATGAAATGAAATAATTTTGCTGTGCTGAAGGAATTTTCAGTTTTAATTTACTTAATAATCTTTGATGCAGTTTTGCTGTTGTCTCTGATTTCAGAGAAATCAATATGATGTATTTAGAATTAGTTGAAGTTTGGCGCCTGATTCCTGGAGATAGTTGAGTGAGCAGAGCCATTTGAATACAGGAAAGACATTGAAAGAATAGAGTGTTTCAGATGAAAGGATATAAACTGGAGCCAAAAATTAGCTTGGTAATGAGAAGACCAGGATGAACAGTAGAAGAAGATGGAAGTTGGACAGGACAAGTACACAGGATTTGACTTCTTTGGTGATGAAACAAAAACAGTTTAAGCAAAGACTAAGGTTAAGATAAAGGGCATCTGCTGATAAATACTCAGTCTTTCCTGCATCTGGAATGGAATTAGAGATACTTATGTCCAACTATGAGTAAAATAATTGGCAACTCATCTCCTTATCCTTATTTCTAATGTATGTCCTCAGGAAGGCTGAGTTGCAGAGTCTGTCTGTAAATCTCATTTGCATTCTTGTTTTGAAGAATTGTGAATGTGATGACTGACTTTTTTTATATGGCTATTTTATTAAAAACTAGCAATATCAGGTAACCACATAGATGTGCACAAGAATTGTCAGAAGGGTCAGAAATGAGGCTAAGGTTGCAAAGAACAAGGAGGAAATCTGTAATTTCCTATGCAGTTTTTGTTCAACTGTGCTCAACCATTGTCATTGCACTTGGTTGTACTTGCATATCTTTTTGACAGAATTATCTCCTCCAGAACAGAAAGCAGATGACAGTTGTTGGGTGGCCAAGCCAGAACTGTAGAAGCAGTTAGTCCTTTTCTATCTTCACTGCAGAATATTTTGCCACGTAGAGGCTATACCTGTTACCACATTTCTGCCTGTTCCATCTGTCTGAGAAGGGGTGGGAACTCCACCTGATTATTTTTTTTTTAGCACTTTTTGGTACGTTTGTTATCCCAATTTCCAATCACAGATTTTAATTTTTCAGAGGAAGCTTCAAATGTGCTACTATTTTCAGGAAAAAAAAAATAATTTTTACAATAACAAATGACATGTATTATCTGCTGAGCTATATTAGCCATGTTTTCTTTCCAAGAGTAATGCTTCATGAAATCTAAGATTAATTCCACTGGAATTGTGCCTAAATTCTTTACAGTTTAATAATATACAGACATCCTTTTATAGATAATATTTTTATAACTCTTAGAAAAGGTCCTGAAGATTCATTAAACAGTTTTCACCCAGTATTTATTAGTGAGCAGTCTCCACCTCTTCAGTTTAAAGACTTGACTGAATTAATTTATTTTTTTTAAATCTATCTTCTTGTGCCTTTTTGGTTTTTTTTGCAAAGCATAAATACACTTCCTGAAGTAAGGACCCCCAGAAATCTAAATAAATCTTTGGAAGTCAGGAATCACGGGCACAGGCTGACCTTTTGCTGTTACATAATAAAAGCTTAGATACCAGGACAGTTTTTCTGCTGCTGATTTAAAAGTGGGTGAATGCAGATGGCAGAATGCAAGCAACTTCTAATGCTTCCACTGAGCAAAGCCTATTTCCAGCTCACATGCTATACATTGAAGTGTAATAAATTTTCTGTCGTGGTTGATGTGAAATTTGACTTTTTGTTTGGAAAGGTGTGGAAGATGAAGCCAGCTCAGTAATGCAGTATCCAGCACAATGTATTAATCAAGATCCTTATCTGCATCAAGATGACCAGCAACAAGGATGGGTTTCTTGGGCTTGGTCTTTTTTTCCTGCTATTGTGAGTAATGATGATGATGAAGAAAACGATTTTAGTGGAACAGATGATGGGACAAAGTTACATCAGCAGAGATCTCAATCCCTCAAGGATCCTGTTGTTTCAATTGGGTTTTACTGTACAAAGGCAACGGTGACTTTTAAGGTAATTATTTCTGTTACATGGGTTTTATTTGGCTTGCTAAGAGTGTAAAATTTATCTGTGTGCTTTGGTACTGTTAAATTTGAGACAGGGAACGTTACATGAGTGAATAACAAAAAATGTGCATCTTGGAAGTTCCTCTCCCATCATAATATGTTGTTAATTGCAGTGTGAGATGGTTTTGCCATTTGAGCTGGAATTTAAGTGCAAACCTTTTAATCTTGAAGGAAAACCACTTAATTTACTTAGATTAATAGTTTTTGAATTTAATAATTTTTGATGGGAGAAAGAGCTGAAAAGGCCTTCAGTGAATGCTTATTGCAGTATCCTGTCCATCTAATATATAATATTACTTCAACTTATTAATAAAAATCTTTAGCTTCATGAATCTTGTGAATTGGAGAATAATTATATTTTTAATGTAACATGTACAAGTATGTATTTAAATAGATGTTGAACTCATTTTTCACAGGTTGGAATTGAATTTAAGGGACCAAGTGTAATTAAATTACAGTTGTACTCAGAGCTATAAACTGTATGTAAAGATTTGAGGCTTTTTAGAATAATTGCTGATCTTCTCTCTAATGCTCTGAGCTGCAGGCATGCTGTGGGGAGGTTCATGTTTTAAACCTTCAGGCCATAAAGCATCAACCAACATTCAGTTGTGTTTGTCTGTGTTCATCTGCTTCAGCTTTCATTAAAAAAAAAAAAAAGGCAACAGGCAAACAGGCTAAAAATAAATAATGGAAAATCTTTTCTTTTTCCTTCAATTATATCCCTGGGATGCCACTTAAACTTGGGCAAAAGCCTAAAACTCCAATTTCTCATCACTGTGGCTCAGCATGTTCTTTCTTGTGCATTGTCATACAGTAGTAATGTTGTGCTCTTTTCCTTGAGAAAACTCATTAAAAATAATAGCAACTTCTTTTTTTTTAATATGATTTGCTGGATTGGGCTTTCCTAATATTTCTTTGGCAAGTGCATGCATTCTATATTGGGAAGAGATAAAAACTACTTAAAATGTAGTCTTCTACTTGGTAAATGTGTGATACTAATATGATGACAGTTGGGAGGAAAACAGAATTCATTGTTCTGCTTGCTTGCAAAGAATGTATGGAATTAATTTGTGGTTCATATTTTGGTTAAAAAAGTAAGGTCATGTTTCTGCATTAGCATTCTGAACAGTTGATACCATTCCAGCTAAAAATCATGCCAAATTACATGTAGAGTTTTCTAATAATGGTGAAAATGATTCTTGTAATGACTGAGTTCTTTTAATCAATTAATTGCTTTTCCTTTACAATAATTGCACACAGCTGAAGGGTGATCAGTGGTGGGGTTTTTTTTTCCCCATTCAGTTTTCTAGGATATTTGGATTAAAAAAAGTTCATTTGAAACAACATCCATGTTTATCCACCCTTAAAAACAATGAAAGCCTTTGAATATTTTTATATAAAAGCTAGAATTTGATCTGTTTAAACTGCTTAATGTAAACAGCTAAGTATTTTATTTTAGATGCAAGGTGTAACACTTTCATTATTTTGTGCCTCTTTCCTCCTTAGCTGCAGGTTGTGCATTTTAACCCAAGTGTATGTTTCACCACTTTATTTATATTGAAATAATTCTCAACATACAAACTAATGTTTCTCTCACTTGCTGTGACCAGCAACAAAAACGATTACAGCTGTAATCACAATATTTTCTTAATACTCTCATGCTGTTTATTTGCTGGGATGAATAAATAATGTACTTATGGATTTTTCCAGCAGTCAAGCTAATTTGCTACTCCGTTAATAATGCAGCTGTGTGTCTGTATCATCTTTTCACAGTTTCTCTTTAGAAACTAAAAACATTCTAGTGACTGTAAAGCTTTCTGTTACGGAATCCTTGAAGCAGACATTGCCTGTGAGAGGTTCCCATATGGATAATGTGTTACAGCTGCTGAACTGCACCTGTTTACTGCTTCCTCATGGATTTTGACCCACAGTTTGTCCTCATCAATTCTCTATATTAATGACATTACTGCTGTTTCATCCTAATACTGACTTAGACGAGTTGTTTATTCTGTTGTTTCATAGCTCACTGAAATGCAAGCTGAAAGTAGTTATTACAGCCCCCAGAAAGTAAAATCCAAAGAAGTTATATGCTGGGAACAAGAAGGAACCACAGTTGAGGTAATTTTCCATTGATAAGATTTTTTTGAATGTAGAAAATAGTAATAAAATATTTTTAATTTCTTTCATTAATTATTTTTCATATTCTTCTATATTGGATGCATATTGTAATAATAATAAAAGATAGAAATTATTTAAATTTCTAGTGCTGAAGTAATCCCTTCTTTATAAGTAACCTGTTTGATTAATTTGCTATTTATCAAAGCTCTAAATATATAAATCTACTCATATTTTGATAGACTTTTCTTAACCTTGTCTATTTCTCCTGAAGTGGATTGCTCAAAATGTC
>VYZU01027715.1:204105-252033 GCA_013401355.1 Ceyx cyanopectus
TTTTTTTTTTTTTTTTCTCCCCCCCCCTCTTCATTAGGTCCTTATGAAAGGTGAACTTTTCTTTGATTGCCAAATAGGTTTTGTTGGTTGCCAAGCTATGTGCCTTAAAGGAATTATGGGAATTAAAGACTTTGAGGAAAACATGAATAGGACTGATGATGTGAGTATACTGAAAGTTGATTACTGACTAAGCAGTTCTGGTATGAAATAATATTTAAATAGTTAAAATATTTGATTGCAAGAACTGGAAAGGCTGCAGTTAGTAATTGTGATTGAAAATGTTTGAATGTGCCACAAGAATATAGAATTCAGTCTTTACAGTTGGGAAGATAAACATCTGAAAGAGAAGCTGCCAACATGGAAGGTTTTTGATGCATTCTCTACTCCCCATCATTATGTCTGCATATGTTGATCTGTAGAACAAATTAAAACCCAGCTCAAAAACTGTGCAAATACTGAAATCAACAGAAGACTGGAAAAGAAGAAATGTGAACTCAGTATTTGAGCCACAATTGTATTATCTTCAGCATCCTGTTGTGCTTGTTGTGAACATTGTCAGCATGGACTGTAGTAAAGCCTTTGCAGTTTTCTTTCTGTTCTGTCACAGTTGGTAACGTGCCTTTCAGAAAGGTTCCAGTATGTTAATTTTTATTATTTTATCTTCTCTCTCTCCAACCATCTGTTCTTAGTCTCAGTATCCTTTCTGGAAGACTTAATCTTGATAGAAAGGTTTGTTGATTTTAGTAGGATAAACTGATTGGGATATGGAGAAGGCATGTGAAAAACAGGTGAATAAAAAATGATATTGAAGTAATCACTTATGTAGAGGATAGATCAGGCATTGGTCAGAGAAATGGAGTTTTCAGCAACAAGATCATGTATACTTAAGAGTATGGAGCAGAATTTGGAGTAACTGCTGAGGTTATTTTCTGTTAAAATAAAACTAGTGTGTTCTGTATCATTGTATAACATACAGCTGTATAATACATATTAGCTCGGGCCATTTTGCTTAATTGAATATGGGGAGGGAGTGAAGAGGAGCTTCAGCAGTCTTGGGGTGAAGTTATTTCAACTGTCTTCTCTTGAGGGAAGCTACAGTGGCAGTGTGTTATGATGGCATTGAAATTGCTCTCTTAACTTGGCTGTATTTTTTTTCTCCCCTACCTTCATTTCTCTTCTTTTCCCTCATGAAGGAAGCCTACTTCTTTAATTGTGGAGAAAATTTGAGTGCAAAAGGAATGACATACCTCACCAATTCACTATTTGATTACAGAAGTCCAGAAAATAATGGTATTCGTGCAGAATTTATATTGGATGCAGCTCATCATAAGGTCAGATAATTGAATTTTCCTTAGGAAAAAAAAAGTTCTTATGCTCTCTAATGGATTTGTAATGATTTAGGTCTGTGTATTGTCAGAAGACAAATTTTTTTGTTGTTTTTCCATGTTTAGCTGAATTTTACCCGTTTGTGTTTTATAACACAAACAAAAACAACAACCAAAAAACCCAAAGTAATAAAAACGTTTATAAAAGAAACTTCAAACTCCCCTCCTGCCCCAAAAGCTGAATTAATGCCAAAGTTTCCAAAAGCAGAAACTATGCAACACCTGCAGAGAAAGAGAGATGAGAAAATGCTAGGAAAAGGTCAAGCTTTCCCAGAGTGTGCTACTTTAAACCCAAACAGAAAGTAGCTCATGGTCTTCAAACTAAGAAGTGTTCTTGTGGAAAGTAGCTCTTAAGCAATCTTTATTTTATTGTCTGTGCTCTATCTATGTTTATCTTGCAAATTCTGCCTCTGGTAGAGCCAAATTTTCAGTCCCCAATAGTTGTTATTGTAAATTGTGCAGTAAAACTGAATTCCCCAATTGTCTGCTATTTAATTAAAGACTGATTGTGATGACCAAGGTGATTCATTCCAGATGTATTCATAGGTGCAGTTCTGTGCTCTCTGTTACCATACAGATAAGCTTTTTACCATTTGGAATGTCTAATCTGGTTTAAAGTTAAAAATATTTTCACCTTTATATTGTCTCATCTTGAAGAATCCCGTAAAATAATCAAATTAATTAGTGAAATCACAAGTACTTAAGGAAATTCAAGTATTTCCCATAGTATACTTTAGTTTTAAGCTTTGGTCTTTCTGTTTCTATGATTTGTTTTTTGGCAAGAGAGGAAGGAAACTTTGTGTGTACTAATGGATTATATTATCTATAAATCCCAACGACAGCATAAAGTCTTAATAAGTTTCCTACTGTTTAAAGATAAAACGACAATATTCCTTAAATAGAAAAGCCAGAATGAATGAGCTTCAGTTTTCAGTGTGTAATTAGGCAGATCTGTTGAATGCAAGAGGTCAAGTAAAAAATATTTACTCCATTAAAGGTACTAATTAACTAGATGTTATTGATGAATCAGTCAGCATGTCCACTGGAATTATGGATGTGCCTTTGTGTGGCCTCAAATAGAAGTTACATTACCTATCAAAGGTGAATTCTTTGGGCTAACCTCTGTCCTTTGTTTTGATAAGCCTTGCCTTGTGTTGATGCTCGAATCCAAACATGTCTAGCTCTCCCTCCTAGCAGCCTAGCAGTGGGTAATCTCAAGAGCCTTTCCTTCTACAACCTTTCCTTTGTTTGCTTTGCTTTGTTGGTAGGAGACATACACAGAGATAGCTGGAATGCAGAGGTTTGGAGCTTTCTACATGGATTACTTGTACACAATGGAAAGCACCAGTGGCAAAGGTACCTTTTTTCCTTTGTTTACCCTGTTAAATAAGAGAAACAAAGACTTTTCATGACCACTTGGTCCTTGACCAACTGTCCTCTAACTTACCTTAGATTTGCCATCAGGTGAGTAAAATGGTTTCCTCTGTTGATGTTTGAGCTGTTTTGGTTAGTTTTTGACTGTTTATCTTCCTGCACAAGTAATCACAAATATATCTTTTATAGCCAATTGCTAAACTGAAAACAAGTCTCTTGTAGTTGAAGCATCATGGCTTGGTTTTTTTGCAAGTCATTGGCATTAGTGGCTTGGGAAAAAAATATCTTTTGAGAAACTCTGGTTGTAGTGACGTTGATCATCTGCTTGGTGCAGAAGATGAAAATGGCTGTAATTTTCTCCATTGGAGAAACATGCAAGGAGGAGAGATGTAACCTTTAAATTACTTTAATGGAGTAATTAAGTTTTAAATTAATGGTTTAAATGCTTAGGATTTTATTCTAGAGCTTTCAATTTTCAGTGGGGTTTTTTTCAGTGGGTTTTTTTTTTTTTCTCCTCCAAAGAGCTAGTGACATGTTCTGCTAGATGTTTTATAGCTGATATATCCACATTGTGAATCAAAGATGTAATTACTAAATAAATCATGAACAAATATGTGTAAAATATTTCCTTAAAATTAAGGTATAAAAACCTTGTGTATAAAAAAAAATAACAATTTGAAAAAAATATCATTACTGTTACATTATGATGTGGTGTTTATAAACTCTGCCAAATATTTTCATATACTTTACATGTTCTTGTTTTGACACGAGCTATGTTTTTTGTTCTGGTCAGTGCACACCACCTTACCCTAAAACAAATCTCAGGCAACTGGAGCTATAGGAGGTGTAGTTACTGTGATTGTAAGATTTTTATCTGTCAAGGCAATTTTGGTTTGACACATTCTTTGCACCTTTAACCTTTCCTGAAGCATAAGATTACTGATTAAACCACAAGTGCCTCCTGGATAACTTTAACCTCAAGAGTTTAATCTGTCACTTTTAGAAGTACATCAATCACTTGTTGGTTTTTTGGTAGTTATGCATAGCAGTCTTATTTTGAATTGCTGTCTGTCTTTCCAACTTGAATTTTCTGCTTTTTCCTCTGTATTTCAGTACAAAACAGTAACCTCCTGGAAACACTGTGTAGCCTGTTAGTTCCCAGATCAGTGATTTGCATGACCTACAGACATAATGTGGGGTACTTCTGAAGTTGGTTTGTGTATCTGTCTGCCCTGGTGGCAGTTCATTCTGCAGTGCTCTCGTTTGAAGGCTTGTGGGTTTGTGTCAGAATGAGACACAGTTTATGGAAAGCTGAATGTTTAGTGACCAGGAGTCACCTCCTCTTATGTATCTGCAAAGCTTCAGAAGTAACCTGTGATAACCTGCTCTGTAGGCTTTCTATCACTTTCTCTTTGCACTTTAGAATGAAATGGAACTATTCCAGAAATAGAAATTCTCTCACTTCAGTGTATTAATCACATCCATACAGTTGTTTTTTTCCTTTAGAAGTCATAGCAGCCCATCTTTCAAAATGCTGAGCTGGGCTGATGTTCTGAGGCACCCCCTGACTGGCACTGGGGGCTAATTTGCCACAGAAGCTTGGACACCTTAAGGGAGTCCTGAGCTTGAGAGATACTAAGTTTGGTGTAATTTGTTATTTCTACAACTTTTTTTTTGTAGTTTCTGGGAACCAGCAAGACCTTTCCTTAGCAAAGAGTGAGGATTTTGGGCACGGAGATGTTCAGGAGATGTCCACAAAAACCCTCATCGTGGGCCCGCTGAGCCTTCGCCTGGACAGCAGCGCGGTGCACCGCATCATGAAGATGGTGGTGTGTGCTCTGGAACACGAGTATGAGCCCTACAGCAGATCTAAACCAGGTGTGCTGCTGGTGCAAATCCATCCATTACACCAGAATCAAACCAGCACTAATTCCATGCTCTTGACTGTGCAGTTTCCAAATAGTTCAGCTCCAAATCTGTTGGGATTTTATGGGTCCGGAGAGCAAAACTTAAAGATAAAATTGTGATGCCTTCTATCAGTGCTGAGTGTAATTTCACTGGGGTAGTTTCAGACACTTTGGAGGCCACTTGTCTCAATTGCAAGCCTCTGGTCGAGTAACGAGGGGTTACTTTATTGACATCTCTAGCTTAATTTTGGGGTCTTAAAGAAGGTATTCCTGTTGGTATGTATTTAGAAGTCTGAAATAATAGTTATGCGGGGTAAAAATGCATACAAGCAAGCTATGTGGATTGTTCAGATGAGTTTTTGGGCTATACAGATTTCCAAGTAAGGAAATTCAGTTATGTTTGCATTTAGCCTCGAGTAGACCCAGTGGGGAATAAAATTATTAGCTATGAAAGGAGGGGGAAAGCGTTCCATTTTTTATTAGTCCCTAACCATTTCTGAATCAGCAACCCTAGGAGGTGTTCTGTGCCCTGCAGTCAAACATGTAATCTTGATTTACTGTAGATCCTGTGGATGGCAATGGAACTATGCCAAGCTCAGAAGAAGTAGCATCCTTGGAGGAATACATCCCCACTCGCCTTACGACCTTCACTGTTCTGAAGTGCACCATCATTATCCCTGTGGCAGAATTCAACTTGCTAGACCACTTGGTGCCCATAATCATGGGTCAGAAGGTATCTGTGCACAGATATTTATTCATTTCTTTCTCTCAGCATGTGCTGTTTGATAGAAATTCTCCCTGGGCTGTTACACCATGTTCTGGATGTATTGCTAGGTTTTAAATCTGGTGTGCATGAGCCCTGCCTTCAGACACCTAAGATGAGTGGTGTGTGCAGTGACTTGCTAGACATGTAAACTGAAGGTGTTATGTACTGGTAGGAAAAAAAAGAACTAAAAATGATTTTAATGATGAAGCAGATGTAGTAGTAATAGCTCCAGCTTGCAGTTCTTTATATGGAAACCTTTTTATCCCAATAATACCTGTTGCCATTTTGCCACATGGGTCTTCCCAAATTTGGTCAAGTCTGAAATCTTCCAAGTCTCTTCTGAGCCCAGGTACTCAGTGTTAGCAACCAGCAGTGTGTGTACAGGTTCTGCCCAGGATGCCAGCAGGACTTTGTTACTGAGCATTTGACTGCTGAGTGACTCACTCAGAGCCAGAAATTCAATTTCCAAAGAGCCTTAATTTGTATTGTCTTCTGGATATGTGTAGTATCACCCCAGCTAAAGAATCCTGTGCTGCTTTTATTCCTACAGGACTCCTTCCTCAGTGCTGAGGTGCTGTAGGGATGAACAGTGTTTTGTAGTGCAGACTTGCAGTAGGTTTACCTCTTGGGACTGAGGCTGGAACATATTTTATGGATAATGGAAGGGCCAGGAAGAACAGGAGAATAAAAAGAGTTTTTGATCAAGTTGAAGTTTTCAGGAATTTTCATCTGGTATTAAACACTTCCAATGTGTTACTCACAAGTGGACTTAAAATGCATGTTCCTTGTACTTGAGGATGCTGGTTTTTTGTTGTTTTTTTTTTTTTTTTAGTGGGATGTGTTTTGGAGAACACATGGTACCTGTGGTTCCAATTAAAGCCATGGGAGTTTAAGCTTTTATTTGTGAAGTGCTTTGCTGTGCTTAACATTCAAAAATTGGCATTGAAATGGACTTCAATAGCTAGCGAATTATTTTTGCATTGACCTGTTCTTTTAAATGATAGTTTTGTGTCTAAAATGGAGATTAAATTGTATATTCTACAGATGTTATGGAAGTAACATGATTTTGTGAAGCATTTATATGTAAGAAAGATGAAAACCATTGGAAAACTGGTGGGGTTAGTTGTGGGTTTTGCAACCCAGGGGGATGGGGAATGGAGAGTTGCAATCAGTTCCTAACAGTTCATTTCTGCTCCTCCCTCTCTCACGTTTTTTCCCCTTCTCCAATGTGAGTCCTTCCCACAGGCTGCAGACCTTGAGGAAAAATCTGCTCCACTGTGGGTTCTCCACAAGGCTGCAGTGTCCTTGAGGGTGTATCCACCTGCTCCAGAGTGGGGCTCTCCATGGGCTGCAGTGGGAATGTCTGCTCTGGTGTGGTCTATGCCATGGGCTGCAGGGGAATCTCTGCTCTGATGCCTGCTCCTCCTCCCTCTCCTCTGACCTTCCTGTTCACATTGGAATAAACAGTCAACAGTTTGACATGTAGAGTTGCTTTGTGTGGTAAGAATATGGAAATGTGGTGGCTAATACACCTGCAGGGTAATAATTCCATGTTTTTTTCCCCTAGAACCCAAGTGGAGTGTTGAATGCTGCAAACTTCCAGCCCTTGAGGCCTTTGCCTTCTGTCCGGATCCTGGTGGATAAAGTGAACCTGGAGCACTCAGTGCCCATGTATGCTGAGCAGCTGGTGCACGTGGTCAGCAGCCTTGGCCACCCCTCTGACAACTTGCTTCATTACTGCTACTCACACTGCTATCTGAAGGTGAAAGATGGCTTCATCTGTTTCTCACTGCAGTGTCCTGAGAAGCTAATCTAAATATAGATGAGCCCAAGTGTGAGCAGGTCTCTTGAAATGAAGTTTTCAGTTGACCTAGAAGGATGTAAATCCATTTCACAGAGTGGTGTTGCTTGGGGTTGCTGTTCCCAGCCTGAGCCAAATGTTTTGTACAAACAGGAGGGAACTACACAAAATGAAGCCCCAAGGTCTTTGTGGCAAGATGGAGTTAAAATAATTTCAAAATAAACCTTTCTTTTCTTCCAGGATAATGCTTATAGAATATGTAAATCAGTGAATTACACATAGAAACTTGAAGGGCCCATGTTATTACAACTTCAAAAAGTTCTTTATTTTCTATGAAAGGCAGTGTACAATCTGCAGCTTTAAAGACTATGGGGTGATGTTTGGGAGATGGCTTCTTGTTGGATGTGGTAGAGTAGGGTTAATGGTTGGCCTTGAGCTTAAAGGTCTTTTACAACCTTGGTCACTCTATTTAATGTATTGTAGTCAATTAATTGTAATTTAGCATTTTGAAGAATTTCAGCCGAGTGCAGCTAACTCTTAGTTTTTGAGTGAAAATATTTTTGTATGTATTTTTTGCATATATTCCTAGTGGGACATTATTTTAGATTTTTCTAGTTATTGTGCTTGTGGGAAAAAGGAATTATCTAAAACAAATACACTATAGATGAAATTTAAAAATATTCGTATCATGTTATAAAAGTAACTTGTGATCTAACCATGTGATAATATGCCCTTTGGTCAATTTTGATTTGTTTCAGATATTTGGTTTTCAAGCAGCACTGGCTTCTTTGGACAGTAAAGGATTGTACTGCTTCCCTGTTCCAGTTATCCCCTCCTTCAGTACTGCTCTTTATGGCAAGTTGATCAAGTTTCCCAAATACTGGTGAGCATCAAGTCTAGTTGTTGAGTTTTCAAGTGCAAAAAACAATTCTGTACTTCATGATGAAATATGCTATGTAAATTTATTTCATTTTTTAACTTTAATGCCACAAAAGTTCAACATAGAAATGTAGCTGTACAGGTAAAATCATATATTGTAAATGTCAGTGTGTAATAGTTTGTTTATAAATTGTTATTTATAAAACTTTGACTAATACAAAGAATCATACCACCAGGTGGTAGCAGCCCAGTTGGCTTCCTCCTGTTTTCCATCAATAGTTGGTAAATCACAAGCCACTTCCAAGGAGTTGCTGTTGCAAAGTTCTGCTAAAAAATATGTTGCCAGGATAAGGCCAGCTCGGCTCTCTTCAGAGCACATCCTTGCTCTGGCAGGGTTGACATTGAACACTGCAGAAAACAATTAGGCTTTAATGGTCAACTGAAATTGTTCTCCTACACAACACAACTCACAGCTAGTTGTTGGGGGAAAAAAAAAAAGTATTAGAGATGAATAATAATTGGAAAAAATCTGTCATCTGATAAATTAATGATATTGAAGTGCTGGTGCTTCCTCCCGTGCTGTTGTGGGGCTGCTTGTCCTTGGTGTGCTCGAGCCCTCTTATGCTTTCTGTCTCACTCACCCTCTTATTTTCTCCCTCTCTTGGAAATGGACATTGTATTGCAGTGTGTGCCCAGCTGGGAAATAGAGTGTGGTGGACTAATAACATAAAAAACCCACAAAGGAGCAGCAGTTCTGGGGAGTGGAGGCAGGGGAATGGCCCTACCTTCAAACAGCAAATCATCTGTCAGCATTTAGAAGCAGATCTGGGAAGACCAGCACTTATTATGGTCCAGAGTGTTCTAAAAGAATTGGAATGGCTTTCTCACATTTTTTTTTTTCTGTGATCTGATCTGATATCCAAAGTTTATTAACGGGCTGAAAGAATAGTATAAAATTAACTTATTCCAACAACTTATCTGAACTGAGCAACACCAATTTTCGGGTAATAAAGTAGAAAACCAAATGAGTACAGCAGCAGTCTGGTTAAATGAAGTGTAGTTTGAAGTGAATAAAACTCCAGATGAAATGCATCAAATAGCACTTGAGCTAAATCAAAATCAGCATGAGGACTGAGAGAGTCATTGAAGTCATGCAGTGAGTGAGAATTAGTCTGGTAGGATAACCTGGTAATGTCATTAAACTTAAATTCATCCTCCCCCTCAAATTATACCACCTGTTTTATTTGGATTTTTAGATTTCACATTCCAGAGTTTCTTAAAGTACACACATCTGATGCTACATGTGTTCTTGTATTTCTTAGCAGAAAATATATACCACAGACCCTGCCTTTTAAAGACAAAAGACATTTTATGAACTGTTATGGAATCCCTCAGGTAGTGTGTTTTGAGTTAGCAGTGAAAATCTCAACTTTATTTCTGACATAAATCAGGAGAATAGCTTTCTTTTCTTGCTTCAATGTAATAATCTCAAAATGCATGTGATGTACAAAATAACTTAGTGATATTTTTTAAAACCAGTTGATAAAAAAGGGTAGCATTTTTAACAGAAAACTTCAGCAACATCAGCCCAGTAAATTCCAGCAAATAACCATCAATGTTACAAAAGTGCTAGTTCCTTTACCTGCCAGATTGATATCTGTTTTAATTGCACTTCATACACTTTCTTCTTATAAAAAAAGTGCTCGAGCTCTCTAGCTAACCAGGTCTTGAACATCTTTTAAATTGTATAGCTAATCTATTTTATATGCAAGTAAAACCATCTGTTTGACTGTTTTGTTTTGGTTTTTTTTTTGTCAAGCATAACAAGATGCAAAAAGACAATGTTAATGTCAATATTTTACAACTGCTTGATGTAGTGCTGCGTGCCAGATTGGAAGGCAACTTGCAGAGCCTTCAGGAGGGTGTCTGAGAGCAACTGAGACTTGGCAGAATGTGGCTAAAAGCTCAGAATGAATGGCAATGTTTATTGCCAAACAGAAACGTTGAGGGGAATTAGCTGATTGCTTTTTTCTTTGGCCGTGCTGCTGGTGGTAAGAGATGAGGTAAAGCAGTGTAAGACACTTGAGTGTCTCAGCCTTCTGTCAGTTCCAAATCACCACTGTGTGGGGTTCCTCAGAAGTAGGGTGCTGCAGTGCCATGAAAGAGCAGAGATTCTGAACAGCCTTCCTTGAGTTTTCTGGCACCTGGATTGATAGTGTGTCTGTGTTTTGAGCTAGAAAATGGCTCCAGTTATGTGTGATTTGTATTGCTTTTAGTCTTTTCTTCATCCCTCCTCTCTCTGTTCCCTTCCTGTGGCAAGCACCCCAGACTCAGGCTTTCCTTTATCAGCTCTGTGGGAAGGTTCTTCTCACTCCACCTGTGAGAACACAACTTCTGAGGCTCTGAACACTGGTGGGACAAGGTTATAAATGAGGATGGTGTGACCTATCTCTGCATCCTTTCTTTCAGCTTTTGGTCTTGGAGCTTGCTGTCAGGGAGGCTGTTTGCTTGACAATCAATCTCCTCTTTCTCATTTGGAGACCAGTAGTTGCTGGTTTTCTGTCTGCAAGGAACCACTAGAGACTGGACTAACAGCTTGTCTTGTTGTATTTGAGTGTGGGAATGAAACTCCTATTCAGAAGTTGAGGGCCTGCTGGGGGAATCAGTATCTAGGTTTCATGACCTGCACTTCAGAGAGAACAGAGCAGTTGATTGTTTTAAACTTGTTAGAACAATAAGCTGAAATAGAAACTTGCAAGGAGATCTAGATAATTACTGGTAAACAAACAATCTTTGGGAGACTAAGCAAATACCATTTTGGAAGTGATTCTTTGGAGTTGTTCTCTGCAGATACTGCCTTAGGAAATAAATTGTAAGCATGTGCTGATCTTAGTCAAGCAGTTTCTGATGAGAGGATTCTTGGCAACATGAGATTTGATTTATGTTGGCCCATGTCTCTTTCTTTCAAACATTTTTACTGAATCATTAGTGACAAAAGCTGAACAAAGTTGGAAATGGGCTCTGCCATTGAAGGAACTCCCCTGTATCACCCCTGGGCAGTTGGGGTACCCAGCATATAGGATGGCACTTGTTTCACTTGGGAAAGCTGTGGAGTGGAGTCCTGACAGTTGTGATGTTAATCTGTGCCCTTACAGTACTGAAAGATGGCTACAGGAATTACATCTGGAAATACTCACATGGAGTATACATGATATTTTCTGTAGCCTTTGGTTTTAGGAACCCTTAAGAACATTTCTGTCATATAGATGCTCTTCATATTTCAACACAGAATTTACTGTAAAGGTAAATACTGTGTCTTTAGAGTCTGTTATGTTTACATCATATTGGAATATTAGGTTGTGACCTCCTCCTGGCTAACAAATATAGAACGATACTGAGGAAACTACTTTGCTAGCAACCTGAAGATCAGGATTTTTTGTGTGACAGCCCTAGCTTTTAGTTTGACCTTTTCCACCACGTAGCTGCCAAATGGTTGCTTTGTACATATAATTTAGTTTAACTTCTTTAGCTTAACTTCAAAATCCTCAGTTCTCATTATGTTGGAGACCTTGTGTTATTACTCGTTGGGTTTCTGCTCAGACTGCTGTACCTGTGAAGGTGTTTTAATTTTTATTGTAATTATACACTTGCAGAGCTTTTGTTTGCTCTGCATCTTTGTATTTGAAGAGTAGATATGTCAAAATATCATAGCAAATGGTCAGCAGTCATGTAGGATCATTTCAGTTTTAACAGGAGAAGAGCTTTCATTATAAAAGATAAATGTTTAAACCATGGTATCAATGAAAAATCCAAGTAGACCATGCTTATGTATAAGGCTCAAGGAACTCATGTAGAACATTTTCTCATCTGCAGTGGTATTAACATATCAGTTTTCATGTCAGCTTTCTTTGGGCACTTTTTGAACTTGTCAGTTCCCAAGAACAACTCTCTGTCCAGGAGGGGTTTTGCCTTCTGACTACATGACTTGTAGCTTGATTAGTATGACTACAAATTAACTTCAATTGGAAACCTCTAGTTTAATTTTTTTTCTTTTTTCTTTATTTATTTAATCAAGTCCAGATCTAATGTTAGTGCTTCTCAGCAGATGTGCAGGCAGCATTCAGCAAATCTGTTAAAACTGCACTTTTAATCAATGGAAATTAGAAACAGTTGTCTCTTTTAGCATTGTTCCTGAGGAGGAAATTCAGCAGTTGACAGTCAAGGGTGATCATCTGTAGTGTTTCCAGTGTAGTTATTTAGACTAATTAATTGTCAAGGCTCTTCAGTGAAAGTAAATGAAGCCTATTAATACATGTCCAGGGAAAGTGATTGCACATGGTGACTGCTCTATGCTGGTTGTTTTAACTGTTGCCATCAGTATTTGCTGGCATTTGTACTAGGAACGAGCAAATTGTATTTGTTTTAAATTTTCAGGGTTAAAGCTGCATTTTGCATTTGGAAATTTTACTTGATGTTACCACTACCAGTAGAAAATACCTGGTTGGGATTTTCAGGGATATTTTCATTTATGAGGCTTTACCAACGTTGAGTCTGACCAGAAAGATCCCCTGACAGCAATTCTTCACACACAGTATTTGTCCTTTTATTGCTCCAGACTTTTGCCTGCCATTTTTTTGTCCCCTTCTAAGTGTTTCTGTGAGACTTCATTTGCATCTTCTCGTTCTCATAGATCTCAGCATCTGTCTTTGGTTCTAGGTTGAGTGTTAGTGTGTTTTTTGTGTGCAAGAAAACATCCTTAACTCTTATCCACAAGTACTTTTGTCCTAGTTGTTTAAAGCTTTATTATTTTAATAATATTATTTCTTTATCAACCTTTACAGCTGTCCACAGTGAGGAGCAGGTACTGTACTGAACACATGCCAGTGTTTGAATAGAGTTGAATGACTGATTCCAAACTGAACAATCAAATAGAAGGAAAAAAATGGAAATGGAAATGCTATAATGCTGACATAGTCCCTTGCTCAAAGAGCATGGACTTGTTATACATGAAGTTTTTTATTTTGCTGCAACTGTACATATATAACAGCAAGAAAAAGTTTTTATTGCAGTGTGTTCTTCTGGCAGTATCTCTGCTAAGTATGTGTGGATGTGAGATTCACTAGAGCTTGTGGAGTCTTAAAGTAGTGAAACAGATGTAATGAGACTCAGAGTAAATAGACCAAAGCTGAAGACAGGAAAACTTTATCCATAGAATCTGCTTCCAAGTTTGTATTAGTGCTGAGGCAAGAAGGATTTCAAGTCCAATGCCAGAGTCAGTCTTTAAGCTGGTAAATTTACATTTAACAGTAATTGCAGTCTTTGAAGTAAAAAGTATCATGCGTTTACTTAGATTTAATGTTTTGCTTTAAATAGCTTCTGATATCCTTGCAAATTCTTTTGAGGTTGCTAATGACTGAGGCCATGGGATAATAGTTTCCCCAGCCTTTATCCTCTCAGTTAGCCACTGAATCCAGGTGAGTCCTGAGCACCTTGTCCAGTCATGTTCTGCCTCTGATCCAGCCCTTGCTGTTCATGGGAAAACCACAGCACCCCTCCTCTCAACACAGAAACATGGCTTGCTTCTCATCTCATTCTCTTCTCAACTTACTCTTCTGGACAAAATTTCTTCTTTTAATCACTTGTTTGTGTTTATTTAATGTTAGGCTGGTGGTCTTCTCTTGAATCTTTGGCAGAGAATTTGGAGTTGTCTTAGTTAATAGAAAATGTTTTAATTTCTTGGGAGAGGAAAGAAAATGGGAGTTTTGTGCTGCTTTCAGCAAGTTGTGGTCCATCTTCTAACAGCTTTGCATCTGTTAATAGTCTTCCAGATAAAGAACAAGGCAAAGAGATTTACTTTTGGTCACGTTTTTCCACACAATTGTCATGGGAGTACTCAGAGGAGAGTTAAGACTATTCAAAAATGGTATCCTGAGAAATGTGCAAGGGAGGACAGGGAGAGGGAGTATGTGTATTTGTGTGTGTGTGTGTTAGATGGATTTTCTTTGTTCCCATTGATTGATTGATTGAAAAAACTTATTTTTCCTAACTTCCTTCAGCTTCCAATCACTTTCAAAGGAGGTTCAGTCAGCTGTTCTCTTCACACATGCATTGAGTTCCCGTGTGAAGACTAGAAATTGTATTAGCATACTGGAGATGTGTAATGTGAATCTTTACTATGAGTAGTAGTGACAGCAGTCTTGCATTAAAAAGAGATCTGTATTCCTAAGGGTGCAGTGGTTAACTTCTCCCTTTTCTTCTCGTGCCCTCCCTTCAGAGGTTTGCTATTTGTCATTAAGTAGCTAGGCATTTTTTCCCCTTACCCAATAGTAGTTGTGAAGAAAAAGGAATAAAAGAGTAATTTTCTTGAGCTGAGATCAAGTAGATCTCTCAATTGGTTGTAGGTCTGTAGGTGAAGCCTTTGCTCATGTCCTGTGAAGCCAGCATGCATTTTCTGTTTTCCACAGAGGAAAGGTGTGCAAATACTGAGGGAAGTTATGTAGGCATTTCAATGACCTTCAGGTTCTGCTGAGGCCCAGTTGCTGGGTTCTAGCAGCAGATGATTGGTTTGGTTATTTTGGAAAAAATGAACTAATGGTCTTTTACTGTACAGGATATGAGTAATAACAAAAATTAAATTTTTGGAAACATTTTGCAGGTTCCAGCTTTGCAGTTGGGGACTCTATATAAACCTCTGGACCCAGATGTTCACTGCTATATTCTTTCAATCACTCGGAGGTGTTGATTTTAAAAGAATGAGTTGCTGTTCCTAAAGTCTCCAAACTGAAAATATTTCATAGCAGGCCTGTGAACTTAGATGGATTGGTTATATTGGTACCTGTGCGTGGTGTAGAATAAGGACCAATTCATGTTTTCATTCAAAAACAGTGAAGAAAACCTTTAATGGCACTCCAGATTTATCCAAATATTTCAGCAAGTCTGTATTACAGTTTGTCAGCAAACTGGGTACAACCAAAGTGTATTTAGAAATCATTTAATTAGGAGACATTCATTTTCACTCCATGCCACTACACAGCAAGACTTGCTTGTTCCTGGTGCCTTCAATTTACTCTGGAACTTGTCCAAGCTCAGCTTTAATGAGTAGCCTATCCTGCTAGTTACATTAGGATTTATTTTCCCCCAGAGAAGACTGTTGGAATTGGTGGGTTTTTAACCTGTTCAGTTAAATGAACATATGTTCAGAACTGCATCTTAACTCCAGAGTGTAAAGATTAGAGGAATAATTATTCCTAGGGTTGTTGCTGTGTAAGTGCAGCTTAAATAGTAACCACTATTTAGACTCAAACTATGTGCCAGAACTGGTTTAATATGGTGATGAGTTTTGATAGGAAGGCACATTTGGTTGCTTAATACTAATTTAATGATGCAGTCTAGAAACGTAGCTCTGATTTTAGTTTACTGAGAAAAAAGAAATATTTGCACTTCTATTTTCATTTATTGCTTGAATATATCTCTTGGGTCATAAAAGTTGGTTAAATATAGCTCAGTACCTTATTAGGGATGGATTTTTTGTATTAACAGGTGCAGTTTGGTAGCAAACTTTTATTTTAAGTTCTTTTAAATGCATTATTTGTGTTTCAAAACTATTATAATAAATTCTGAATTATAAATGTACTTTCATCACTAGCCAGGTCTAGTTAAAATTTCCTTCAAGCAACATTTGCTGCACACATGGTACAATAGTTCCCCCTCTGCTTTTTTTTTTTTTCCTATTAAAAAAGGATTTATTTTCTTTAACTTCCCATTCCTCCTAAGTTATCTGAAAAGGGCTAGTAGAATTAATACCTATGGGATTGTTAAAGTACAATAAGTGTAGAATTTGCATATTGTTAAATAAAAAAACAGACTTACTAGCCATAAAGGAGTATTTTATGTGAAACTTCTAAGTTTCAAAGTTAGCATAGTTCAGTACAGTAGCTGTAATATAAATTCAAGGAATAGTCCAACTTTTAAAGCAAAATCTTTCTGTGTCATAGGGAATGCTGTAATTGTCCCAGCTCTGAGGTGCATGGCTCTCTTAATACAAAAGTTTTGCTTTAGGTGCAGTTACTGCAGGGTTGTTTGTCCTGAATTTTGCTGAAAAAAAGGTTTTCTGCCTTTTTTTCTTCTCAATTTTCCAGTAGGGAACTGATCTTTTCAACCACTCAGATGCTTCTGAAATAGTAGTTTTCTTTCTGAATATAATTTTGTAGGATTAAAAGGGAAACTAGAAAATGTAAGTTACATGAAAGGATAACAAAAGGAAAAAAGCTAAATATGGAATATGGGGAGAAACAGGGGTTGTAGGGCTCTTAGTTTTATTTTCTGCTATGGATTATGTCTGTATGCATTGTTTTGATCACTGGGCGTATCTCATGCAGTGATTCACTGTAAGCATTTAACTTGATTTTTTTTTTTCAGGAAATTTAGGAAGTGATTTATTCTGTGTTGAAGTGTCTTCACAATTTTATGAGTAGCTCTTATTTTAGTGAGAGCACTTAGAATTGCTTTTATGGGATGTTTTAAAAGCAAGAGATAATTAGATAAAAATATGATTTTTTTACCCCTTATGGTTTGGATGGAGATGTAAAGTTAAACCATGTAACAGAAGTCCTAACTGGGGTGAAATTCAGTATAAGCAGAATNAGTTGCTGGGTTCTAGCAGCAGATGATTGGTTTGGTTATTTTGGAAAAAATGAACTAATGGTCTTTTACTGTACAGGATATGAGTAATAACAAAAATTAAATTTTTGGAAACATTTTGCAGGTTCCAGCTTTGCAGTTGGGGACTCTATATAAACCTCTGGACCCAGATGTTCACTGCTATATTCTTTCAATCACTCGGAGGTGTTGATTTTAAAAGAATGAGTTGCTGTTCCTAAAGTCTCCAAACTGAAAATATTTCATAGCAGGCCTGTGAACTTAGATGGATTGGTTATATTGGTACCTGTGCGTGGTGTAGAATAAGGACCAATTCATGTTTTCATTCAAAAACAGTGAAGAAAACCTTTAATGGCACTCCAGATTTATCCAAATATTTCAGCAAGTCTGTATTACAGTTTGTCAGCAAACTGGGTACAACCAAAGTGTATTTAGAAATCATTTAATTAGGAGACATTCATTTTCACTCCATGCCACTACACAGCAAGACTTGCTTGTTCCTGGTGCCTTCAATTTACTCTGGAACTTGTCCAAGCTCAGCTTTAATGAGTAGCCTATCCTGCTAGTTACATTAGGATTTATTTTCCCCCAGAGAAGACTGTTGGAATTGGTGGGTTTTTAACCTGTTCAGTTAAATGAACATATGTTCAGAACTGCATCTTAACTCCAGAGTGTAAAGATTAGAGGAATAATTATTCCTAGGGTTGTTGCTGTGTAAGTGCAGCTTAAATAGTAACCACTATTTAGACTCAAACTATGTGCCAGAACTGGTTTAATATGGTGATGAGTTTTGATAGGAAGGCACATTTGGTTGCTTAATACTAATTTAATGATGNGGATTTATTTTCTTTAACTTCCCATTCCTCCTAAGTTATCTGAAAAGGGCTAGTAGAATTAATACCTATGGGATTGTTAAAGTACAATAAGTGTAGAATTTGCATATTGTTAAATAAAAAAACAGACTTACTAGCCATAAAGGAGTATTTTATGTGAAACTTCTAAGTTTCAAAGTTAGCATAGTTCAGTACAGTAGCTGTAATATAAATTCAAGGAATAGTCCAACTTTTAAAGCAAAATCTTTCTGTGTCATAGGGAATGCTGTAATTGTCCCAGCTCTGAGGTGCATGGCTCTCTTAATACAAAAGTTTTGCTTTAGGTGCAGTTACTGCAGGGTTGTTTGTCCTGAATTTTGCTGAAAAAAAGGTTTTCTGCCTTTTTTTCTTCTCAATTTTCCAGTAGGGAACTGATCTTTTCAACCACTCAGATGCTTCTGAAATAGTAGTTTTCTTTCTGAATATAATTTTGTAGGATTAAAAGGGAAACTAGAAAATGTAAGTTACATGAAAGGATAACAAAAGGAAAAAAGCTAAATATGGAATATGGGGAGAAACAGGGGTTGTAGGGCTCTTAGTTTTATTTTCTGCTATGGATTATGTCTGTATGCATTGTTTTGATCACTGGGCGTATCTCATGCAGTGATTCACTGTAAGCATTTAACTTGATTTTTTTTTTTCAGGAAATTTAGGAAGTGATTTATTCTGTGTTGAAGTGTCTTCACAATTTTATGAGTAGCTCTTATTTTAGTGAGAGCACTTAGAATTGCTTTTATGGGATGTTTTAAAAGCAAGAGATAATTAGATAAAAATATGATTTTTTTACCCCTTATGGTTTGGATGGAGATGTAAAGTTAAACCATGTAACAGAAGTCCTAACTGGGGTGAAATTCAGTATAAGCAGAATCAGCTCTTTTAAGATGTGTAATAGTTTCAACCTTACAAACTAACTGCTTGTAGTCTGGTATTCTGCTACTGAGTTTTACAGTATTTATATTTATTNTATACAGATATTATTCTAATATGATATGTATATGCACCAAAGTAATGATTTTCCTTCTGTTTCTCTATTGTAAACAGGACCAAACGAGCTCATGTCCCACTGACAGAATGCATATTTGAGCTTCCTAATCTGACAGTTCAAGCAACTCGAGCTCAAACCCTTCTGCTTCAAACTATTTATCAGAGCTGGCATCACCCAGCTGGAAATGGCACTTCAGTGGTGGTCAACGAGGCTCTGCTGAATGAGGTTTTCCAGACTCCAGGTAAATATGTGATGCTTTTGCTGAGGTATTTATTATGGTACAGGGCACTGCTAGTGAACGTAGTGCATACAGCTCTAACCTTTAAATCCAGGTTTTCCCTTGGAGTAGTTACCAGACAGAATGTTTTTGTGTGTGTGTTGGTATTTATAGCTGGTGCTTTAACTCCAGGATGTATGCTAAGCCACCAAGCTTCACTCCTTGGCACCCATTTCTGGATGCATTTAATTTTCCCATGCAGGAGCTTTTTTTTTCCATGCTTCCCTCATCTGGAACATCTACCCTTGCTGCCTTATAAGGTATAATGCTGTAACTTAAAATTATTCAGAGGTGAAAATGTATTATTAAGGGCTTTGTTAATCTGTGGCATACAGTGGCTCTTATTTTTGTTAAGGGCTGCAGATGTATCTCATCCAGTTTCATAAATCAGTGCTACTTATCTGTTGTGAAACTATTGAAGATAAGAAAGTCTCAGGGATTGGTGTAAATAATGAAACTGGTTACCTGTCATCCTTCTGAAAAACATTTCTAGATTTTGGGAATTAATTAAGGATTTTGACCAGAGGAGACCACCATCTTAAAGGGCAGAAAAGTAATCCAGAAGAATTTCAAAGTATCATCCATTGCATTTCAATGCAGGCTAGAATAGTTTAGACCCCATTATTGCTCACCAGTTGGGAATAAACACACAGCAGGACAATGCACATTTACCACCCACACCTCAGAGGAATGTGCCTAGTGCAGTCAGCTGATCATTTTAGACAGCTCCAAAACAACCTCTCCCATCATATAACATCTCTCAGTCCTTCAGTTCAGGGAACTGTGACAGAACCCTGCTAACAATCTATATCTGCAGGAGAGAAATCTGGAGCACACATTTTGAAGCAGTTACAAGAAAGTAAATGAAGAGTATGGTGCACTGGGTAGGATTGGCTTGTTCATGGCTTAACACCTGACCTGGCAAATGTATTGCTTTGTTAACTAAGTGGAGGCAGCTTTCCCTTCCAGGCTGTGGAATGGTTGCTCTCCTAATCCTTGTCTTGGTCCCTTCTGTGCATCTGCTGCCTTTTGTTGGCATACCTTTGTGGTGCATCCTTGTTCTTCACGTCAGCATCCACAGGCTTCAGCAGTGAAATGTATGTGTGTGTGTGCTGCTGAAAAAACCTAATTGCTCTGGGAACTTGGAGCTTCAGCTTTTCTCTCTCAGAGTTTTGTTGTTTTGTGGTGGCTGCTGTTGTTTTCAGCCCAGTAACTATGAGGATCGTGCCAGTAAGGAGCTTCAGTAAACGAGGCACATCTGTTAATCACTGATATTTCACTGACATTCAGCTTAGTTTCTTCAACATGGAACAGGAGCTGATGAATGTTGGGTTCCTGGTCACCAGTGCTTGCCCCTGGGCTTGTGCAGATCAGCCCTGGATGGGCTGAGGGCTCCTGTCGTGGCTCAGCAAGTAGCCCAGAAGGAAGATGGTATTTGGGCTTCCTTTCTTGACACTGTTTGTCTGAGCATCTTTGTGGGTGTACAAGTGAGCTTTGAATGTGTAACCTGACATGCCATGGAGGTAACAGCCTTTTTGTCAGTGCTGTGGTGGTTTTCCTTTTAGCAGAAGATCCTTTTGATCTTGTGGGTTAATTGAGTTTTTGGATTATTTTTGTACACATATTGCAAGTGCAAACACGTTTGCTTTATTTTCTTTTTTTCAATGAAATTGTAGTGACATGGTCTAGATGCCCCTGCTCTGGCAGGGGGGTTGGACTAGATGATCTTCTATCAACACTGTTGATACACTGCACAGGGCAGGGATTTTTTTTTGTCCTTTCTGATCACACTGTACCCTCCTGTGAAAGTGTTGGAGTTTTCCAACACCTTTCCACATCTCTACTGTCCATTTTGCAAATACACCCAGGCTTCACATTTTTCTTCCCTGGCTTACCTGTTGGTAAAGGAAGAAAAAGTTGGAAGGAAAAGGGAAGAAAGATGAGCAGCTAATAAAAAGGAGAAAAGAGGTGCAGGGGAAGACAGAGCAAGGAGAAACAGCTAAAAAGAGTTCAAGTAGAAAAGAGTAAGAGTTAAGAAAGCCCAAAAATGGAGTAAGACAAGTCCAGAGGCATGAGTTGCAGGAGGAAGAGAGAAAAAGCATCAGAGAACAACACGTGGCCATTGGCCCTGTGTGCTGGGGGGTCTCCCAAGACACAGCAGCCCTTGGGAACCTCTCTGCTGGGTAAGTGCTGAAAGGCTTGCTCTAGATGGAGTTTTAAAGAGGGAGCTCTGCACTGAGCATTTCCACAAACACAGGAACAGAATTTGTAGCTAGTATCTGGGACTCTTTCCTATGGTTTCATCCAGAACTCCCATCAAACCCAGTTTGGGCTGAAGGTGGTGTGGGGATTCAGAACAAACTCTCGAGCTCTTCCCTGTGCAAGTTCTTGTTGAGAGTAGATTAATGGAATACCAGCAAGAGAACATTGCTTGAAAAGATGAAGACTTTTCTGTCCCCCACCTACCTTCCTCTTCATGCTCTCTAGAAACATTCTTCTACTAGGAGGAAAACACTTAGCTCAAGTATTTTGGAGTTTATTGGTTATCAGACTTGCTGTCTTCGTTGGATAGTCTGTTTCTCTTTTGATTAACTTGTCCAAAGGTAAGCTGTCCAAAAAATAAGTTTTGGAGTCTTAAAAGCAAGTTGTACGTGTTTGGTTTCTGACAGAATTGAAGAATTAAGTGCCTGTACTAATAAAAATTTATATTTGTCCTATATATATTAGATTTGTTACTTCAAAGCTACCAGTAAAAAGACACACGGGGTACTGAGACTAGCTGTAAAAAAATGTACAAGAAAAGGCTCATACTGTCTAAAATAGTTGTGCAAGAATAAAAAGTTTTTTAAGAAAACTTAAAATAGTGAATGGGAATACAAAGTGACCAAATGCTAAAGAAATGGAGAAATGAAGCAGCTGCAAACAACTGAGTTATTTAATCCTTTTGGTGTACAAGCACAGCAGGTAAATTTGTCAGGTAAAGATGTTAGTTCTAATGCTTGCAGGTGTTTGTGCAACATCCCCGTTTTGCAGTTCTCCACTCTAAATGTGGAAACAAGCATCAACCTGCCATGCATCAAGATGATTACATCTCTGCAAGTAGGTCTATTGATGCTAATCCAACACCTTTGCAGGAGTTATTCCACATTTATTTAGACAATGCAAGTGCTCAGAATCCCAGCATTTTAGTCAAGTGGTGCTAGCTAAGGTCCTTCAGAGGTCGAGCATAATTAATCCCATGGAGTAATGGCACTGTGTATGTCTTCATTATTTGTTAGTAGGTACCTGAAGCACTCAGCTTCTAACCCTTCCAGCCTGCCAAGAAAACATCTACAGAGTCACACATGGCTTTAGTTTACTCTGGAAAACTGGAGCTTGCTACCACTTTTTCCTTGTCCTGTTCAGGTAGTTCATTATTTTGTTGACAGTTCGGTTCCATTAATCTGGTATTTTGGGGAAAATTGCTTGCAGACCTTCCATTTCTCTATTGAAGGTGATCAAATAAGCATTTGAATCCCTCATGTAAATGATGTCTAAAAGTGAAAATAAAATCTACTTTCCAGAAAGCAACTGTAAAACTATTTTATGCAAGATTTCATGTGGGATACCTTAATGGTTGAATAATAAATTTTACCTCATAAAAATGAAATTCAATAATACAGTAGCTTTCTCAGCTCAGTAGCATCTGGTTGAATCTCAGGAGAGCCAATATTTTCCAAGTCATTAGGATCATGTCGTTCTGTATGTCGTCAACATTGCCTCAGCCAAGCTACCTTTACTGACATAACCGCCAAGCTCTTAAATGGGTCTCTTGTGGAGTGAAGTCAAATATTCCTCTTAGTTTGCTTTTGCCTTGGAAGAAGAGAAGAAAATGTACATGCTGGAACATTTAAACATCTGGTCGAAACCACATCAGGATAATGCTGAGGAAAGGAACAGGATTCAGTATTCTTCCCAGGTGTACGTATAAAACAGGCTTGTGGAGCTGCTGCATAGTTCTGCTAACCACTTAGGAAAAAGATTGAAATAAGTGACTTTCCTTTCTAATACCCCTGTTTTGAAAACTACTTTTTTTTTACTCTTACCTGCTTCCCTGCCACAAAATCCCAGCGTTTGGAAGTTCATTTGGAGAAAAAGAAAGGCTCAGAGTTGTAATGCAGGTTGTTAAACTCCAATCACTTCCTTGCATTGTATTGGTATTTAATCTCTGTTTGCATCCCCCTGAGTTGGAGGCTGGAGTGCATTCATTTGCAGCAGGATCACTCAAGCTTTGTGCTTAACATGCAAGTGGCTGAGTGTATTCTGCTTGGGAGTGGCAGTTCACAGGCATATGGGGCTTTTACACAGTATGAACTGCTTACTGTCTCACACCCGTGTGTCCTCATCCTTCCTCTAGGCTGCTGCATGTGATGCAGAAAGAGAATTTCTTCTAAGCCTTCTGCATTTCTTGGGAAATGTGGTAGATTCTCAACTCTGATTTCTGATGGAAGCGGAGTGTGTGTAAGCAATTGAAGCCCTCCTGGTTCTTAATGATTTGAGATGACTATAATTGTGTGTTTATTGCCTCTTATTGGAGACATTTGAAGTGATATTCTGAAGTCCTGAGCTGGCTTACACTGAACAGGGAATAGGTGGGCCATTTTATCACCTGAATCAATGGGGTGAAGCATGCTTGGTTTCTTAAATTCTCTGCCTAAAGCATTGATTCTGTGGTGGCCAGGAATGAGCAGCTGACGTGAGCTATGTATGCAAACCAGTTATTATAGTTGCTTTTTTTTTCCAATATCTGATTAATATACACTAATAAACTTGAAAAAACACATTCCACTGAGGAAGCAATGGTGGTAGGCACACTTAAGGCATTCAGGGAAGCTTAACTCTGATTTGTGATGTGATGCTAAAGAATCTGATGTACTTAAAAACCCACTTTAGAATTCTGAAATGTCTGTTGTGAAGGTGAACCTATACATGGTGTAAACAACAAGGAGAAAAAGAAAGGCTCAAAGTAAAAACTCTAGGTTGGGAAAGGCATAGAGAAATACATGGGATCTCTAGATATCCATAAATGTACATAAGCTTCTGAAATGGACTTGTGTTGCAGAAAGCCAGGAGACCTTGGCTGAGCATGTTTGTTGATTCCCAGGGAGCTCTTGCTAGGTGTGTTGGTGGGCTACCAAAACAAGACACCTCAGGGCAGGGCTGTAAAGAGAGCCCTCCCTCCAGAGCCTGTGCTTGGTTTGCACACACAGCAAGGGAAGCTGTGGCTGAGAGCACCTGTTTTGTTTGTTCAGCTGGTGGCTGTCTGTTATTCCTTGTGTTCAGAAAGGTGTGTGTTTGGACAGAGGGAGGTAAGCTGCCTTTTGCCACCTTCCAGCTGCATTGGGGCAAAAAAACCTCTCCAGGAGGGCTGAGGGGGTGGCTTCTGTTCCAAGAGCAATAGAGCGTGTTCAAAATAACTCCCTGCAATTCAGTTTTATGACAAGAAGAATGTAAATGATGAATCTGTATAATAGCAACTGGAAAACTGCAGAGAAGAGCTGTGAGTAGACAGGAGATAACAGAATGGCAGGGGAGGACCCAGAGAAATTGCTGTCAGGGAACCAGGAAGCCATTAGGGCTTGCTGATGGAACAGCATGAACGAGAAGATAAGGTGGGGTTTTTTTGGTGCCTTTAAGAAAGTGATGCTTGTAAAGTATAATAAGCTCTAAAATGACTTTTGTGCAATGAACCATTTTTTTCTCATTTAACATCTATTTTTTCAACCTGCTGCTGGAAGAAGTGAAGTTTCATTGCTCTTAGGGACCTGACCTTGTAAGGAAACTGTTGAGTTCTTTTTCATTCTCAACAAGAGTACCTTCTAGTCTGGCTCTGTTTTCTGAGTCAAGTGGATACTGGGTGATTCAGATCCTGGGATGGATCCTGGGATGCATTAGAAGTGTGGCCAGCAGGGCAAGAGAGGTTCTCCTCCCCCTCTACTCTGCACTGGTCAGACCCCACCTCGAGTACTGTGTCTGTACCTCAGTGTCTGATGGCTTGGCCCACTTGGCTTTCTGACTGTCCTTTTTTTCCTGATATTCTGGCTGTTGAAGAACTAGATGAAATTCTTTTGCTTCCTTTAACATACCAACATGTCATCTCAGCAGCCCAGGTCCCAGCTGAAGTTTGGGATGTCTTTTTTCTGAGTACCTTCAGATTTCTAACCATAATGCAGAATTAGTCAGCTGTTAAAAAGGAGCCTGGTTTGGGTTTTTGCTTCCTAAAAGAGGAGGTTTCAGCCTTTTTAACTTCCAAAGAACAACTAGAGTTAGGAATAAGAATAGGTGTTTGGTTTTGGTTTGGTTTTTTTTTTTTTTACTTTCTTCCCTTGTACTGTCTTTCATGCTTTGCAGAATTGAAATACAATTTTTGCATGGATATTTGCTGTTGTGAGTAGTTCTGGCTTTGTCTTAACAAAAGGTGTCTCACTGGCACATTTAGAAGTGTAGGGTATACAGATTAAAATAGATCTCTATTATACTTTTTGAGATTTGTTCCTGAGGCCCACTTAGCTTCTAAAGAAATAGTTTGTGTGTATTCACGAGCTCTTCAGTGGCTGTCATTGTGTGAAATCTAATGAAGATCATGTGCAATTCTCCTGGTTTCATCAGTTAACTCAGTATCCCCTCCTCTGGGCTTAGATGAGGTGCTTGTGATCACCTTACTCATGTCAGGAAAGAACTTCTAAACTGGAGGGGGAAAATGATCACCAAAAGAGAACTGGTGATCAATTACTGCAGTGAACAATGTCCACGTGTAGGGGTGTGAGATGAAATAAGGGGATATGATTCAGAGCATCCACTGGAAACATTTTTCCCCCTAATATTGATCTGAAGCATTCAATCAGATGCTGTGATAGATATCTGGTGAGAACTGGGCTCAAAATCCTTCAGGGTGAACATAAGACTGTTTATTGAACCAGGTGGCTTTGTTCTTAGGCTGTCAAAGCAGCATGGGTGTCTGTATGTTAATTAGGTTTTTGGAAAGATTTTACCTATAATAAAAACATTTTGATAGCATTTTGGCTAAATCTTTGTATTCAAGTGAGGAATATCTTTTCATTCTTTGCCAATTTTTTTTTCTTCACTGTTTTTTAGCATACAAATATATAAGCATGATCCTGAGAAACTCCCCATGGTTGCCCTACAGCAGATCAGCTCTGTATGTTGTCTCCTTCTCCCAGAAGCCTTGAACAGCTTCAAGTCATGATGTTGGTGTTTGAAAAGACACTGGTCCTCTCCAGGCTTGTGTGGGCTTCAGAGTGGGAAATGCAATGAAAAGGAGGCATCTTCATCAAGTATGAAAAATGAAACTTTCCTGCCTAGCAAACTGGGGTGTAAAAAGCTCCAGTAACCAAACCAAATTCCATTTAGAGATGCCTTTTTAGGTTGTCCATAGGTAACTACTGCCACAACTTCATGAGGCTGAAGGGTCCTGTTTGCTACATGGATGCTGCTGTTTAAATACAGGAGAGGATTCCAGTGGCTTGTGTTTTAAAAGATTTAAGGCTGCCTGATCACAAAAGTTTTCCTTCATTTCCTTTTATGTTACTTGATTCTTTCCAAATTATTTTCTGTTGGAAATGTTATTTTCCCCAGATCTCTGACTGGAGGCAGCTGATTTCTGGACCATCCCCTTGATCAGGCTGTGTCTATTTAATGAGGCTTTCCCTTGTTAGCTTCTGGTGTCAGCTGAAGTTGTATGGTTTGCTGTTGGAATTTTTTTTATGGATATTGGTTGGGTTTTTTTTCACATGAGGCTTCTGTTGCATATTAATGCAATAGGTTTATTTGAAGTGAGGTGATTGGCAAAGGAAATGTTTCACCAGTATTAGAAGAATCCAGGTTTACAATGTCAAATCATAAGTGAAGATTATGTGACTCTATAGGAGCTGATTTGCTTTTCTTCTGCTTTATTAATTATTTTAAATGCTGTTAAGATAAACCCCATGAAACTGACTTCTTGAAGTTAAATAAATGTAATCTGATTTCCTGATGATTGTCATGTCATTCATCAGTGTAACCTTTAAAAGAGAAGGAAACAAACCCAAAGGACAAACATATTTTGTTTTATAGTGTCAGCTATTTCATATGCTACTGGAGCATTTATTACCTTCTCAGGCATTTACCAAGCAACAACTACTGAATAATCTTTTAATGTGTATTGCCTGTCATTCAGAGATGTGCTGTAACTCCAGACAATTCAGTGATGATTTTTTCCCTCCTGCCCAGTCTGCCCCTGCCCTGGAGCAGCTGAATCCATCCCCTCTGGCTCTGGCACTAATGCCCTGTGAGCAGAGCCCAGCACCAGCCTCTCTGCAATGGCCTGGCTGTTATGTTTGCAATGAGGTTGTTCTGGCACTCAAACCTTTGATGTCAGGAAGGTAAAATAACGACTTCTTTGCTCTCTGTCCTTGATGTGGGCAATCAGCTTTATTAGCCTGGAATCTGAACGTGGCAGATGAATTCCTGAAGCCTGATGCGAGTTGCCTGTGTTTTATCCTGCTTTTCACAGTGTGACATAATGCTGTGCAGTGCTACTATTTTTATACTTCTAGTTTCACACCTGTTTCTGTGTTAAAAAAAAAAGAAAAAGATAAAGACTTCCAGAATATCTAAGTACAATAGAAGTTGTCCTTTAGATCATTCTCATCTGTGTTGAGAGCTGTTTGATATTTCAGTTGCAGGACTCTGTTTCCCAACAACAGTCAAGTGACAGCAGCAGCGAGGTGCAATAAGAGCTCTCTCAGGATTACTTGAAATGGAATGGAAGACTCAGGGTAGGGGAGGTTGTGTGGCCTTGAATGTGATTTTTATTTGATATATGAGCTGTGACATAGCTATTGCGTGACTGAGATGTGCCTGTAAACGAGGTAGTGTACAGATGGGCTCTCTCTGAAACAAAGCCAGCCCCTAAAGCTGAATGTGCTCATTTAAAGGCTAAAGAATACTTCATAAAACATATGGGAATGTTTCTGGTTTTTCATTACATGGGCTTCTGATGCATTTTTTATGATTGTTCATGCTAATCTGACATTTACCTGAGTCAAGCCTCCTATGCGTCTGTTTGTATCATGCCATGAATATTTTATTTAAAAACATACTTTTCTAGTTTATTATTCCAGAAGTTTTCATCATTTCTAAGGTGAACTACTCCTTTTGCAGGACTGTTGGAAAAAAACCCCTTGTCCATTCTGCACTGAAAAGACACGATTCAGGAAGAATGTCAGATGATAGCAATAGGGCAGCTCCCCAGTATGATTGGAATGATGTGCTTATTGGGATCCACCGAGAGAGAAAAATGGTGTTTGAAACATTTGAACAAGATGTACAGACCAAATTGATCCCTAGAGGATCCCACTTTTCAAAAGCAGAGATATAAAAATGGAATCACAGCAGCCCCCATCTTCACAGGGACCTTGTCTGGCAGTGTCAGTAGGAGCTAGTGACAATGGTGTGAGGACAGAATATAGCTACAGATAGAGTTTGTATGTGTTATCAGGCAGACAATAATGCTTATGCCCATTTTTGTGTTGCTTAAAAAGAAAATTGTAAACTAGCAGCAGGCACAGGGAGATCTGTGGAGTTCCCATGAGGACTGGAGAAAGAAGCCTTTGATTAAGTAAGGAATCCATCTTTGTCCTCTAAAATCTGAGAAATTTCCTGATTGTGCCACCTCTGTGTTCAAAGGAATAGGAAGTAAATTGGGTAGCAGAGGTTTCTTTAATTTTTGTCTTCTCTTTGATAAACCCCTCCAGTGAAACCCATGGAAATGGATCTATTACAGGGCACTTCCCCAGTAGTGAGGATGGCTCCATTTAGACCAGACTACCAAGAGGAGCACAGAAGCTTATATCAATAACTAAGGATGATCATTTTCCCTGCAAGCTCAAAATATCCTCTTGTAATATAATATCTCATATAAAGGATCTATTATTTTTTTCCAACTGTGATGCCAAATCCATAATGGGTTTTAATAGTGAAATGCACTAAATTAACATAGTGGTGGCATTTGTAGCTACTCTTCAGTGTCACTGAATGGGGCCCTAATGCCTGAGGTCTGCAGGCAGTAGCTCAAAATCAGCAATATTTACTTTAGGAAGGCAGGATATTAAGTGTATCAGTTGGAAGGAGAGCAGAGTTGCTTTATAGCTATCACATCTCGTTTACAGTTGGCTCAAAATTTTCCTTGTGTTTCAGACAGATTTCTTGGTTAAAAAAAAAACCAACCCCAACTTCTTGAGTCTGATCATACCCCTAATGGAAAGGCTTTACCAGGAGTTAGGGAATAAACACGTAAAACTTGAATCAAACTTAAAAAAGTACAAAAAAAAAATAAATAAATTCCAATTTACAAAGCCAATGATGTTTTTTAAACTTTTGGCACCCACACTATTCTAATTTTCATGTTAGTCGTGGTACAAACCCAGTTACAATGGCTTTTATTGTACAAGCTGCCACACCTGGCCTGGAGATAATTCTTGGTTAACAAAAGTCCTCCTTGTGTGGTATTATTGGAACAAATATGATCTTGTTTTGTTGGTAATTTGTGTGGTTGTGTCTGGTGGTGGGGTTAGTTTGGTTTGCTCTGTGTTCTGTGCAAATAGGTAAGATGTAATCTCCTTGAGGTCTCTCAGTCACTAATTTCCTTCTAATTAAATGATTGCTTTCAGAGTGGTTTTTTTTTTTTCCCATAAGCACAAAAATTCAGTGTGCATCAGTCTGCATGGCTGTATTTTCTGCAGTTTCTTCCTAAAAGAAGTAAATAGATGACCTCAGCTGTTAATCAGCCAACTCTGCCACTGATGACCCAATGCTTGTGGTGTCGTGTTGCTGCTGTTGAAGCCCAGCCTGGCTCCAGGGACCTCTAATATGCTGCTCTAGGCACTTCTGGGAGCCTGCAGCCAAATACCTTCCCCCTTGGTTTCATTTCCACTTCCATTTCCTCTGGGAGTTTTACTACCCAAGGAAGGTTGTCGTTTCCTTCAGTTGCTGGAGTACATAAATGATCTAGCTGCTTATGATTGGAGCAAAAGTGATTTTTCCTTTGCTTTCCTCTTCTTTCTGTTCCCCTTGAATATGCCATGTGTTTGTATATCTGTGGTATTTTTCATGCTGATCAGCAACCCAGAGGAGGTGGCTTTAGGTGGCAGTCTTCTAAGATACTTAGGATTTTTTTTGTTGTTTTCCTATTACTATGTTTTAGACCTCTGCAGATCTTTAGGGAATGCAAGAGAACAATCAGCTTATGTGCAGCTGAAAGGCTCCCATCAATTGTAAAACTGCTGTGTTCCCTTTAAAAAAAAAACACAAAAAACCCCATTATTTCTAAGGAAGTTGTTGGAATAATTGTAAACGAGCAGGTTTCTAAAACTACCAGCTGCCTCCTCTTGTAACATCAACAGCTGTCTTCTGGAAAAAAACCCAATCTGATCATCAGCAGGATGATTCTTCATCTTTCTTATTAAAACATCTGGATAGTTTTGGCCTTACCCTACGATGATGAGATACTTAGCAAAGGAAATAAAAATACATGCATTCTGTATACAAGCAATGAGATCTATCTTATTTTCCCCAATGCATTTGTGTTTTTGTGTCAGCATGGACATGAAAATCTGGAGTAGTAGGGTAGTGTAACTATTTTATCTCCTCCAGTGGTGGTGGGGATCTTGTTTTTTATTCGGGTTAGTGTTACAGGGTAAATATACCTTAACAAATCATGCTAACATCATCTTCATTTCCCTTAATTTCCTGTTACAAATGGTTTATGCCTTTGTGTGAGCTGATTAGTGTGTTTTGTGTGAAATGCTTTGGGCCTGCAGGCTGATTCCCCTGGGGGTGTCTTGGTGGCTCCCCGTGGTAGGTGAAGCCTTTGAAAAATCAATGTCTTTAGCATGAGTTGCTATTCCTTAGAGCTGGGCTGCACATTGCTCCTATGTGCTCCATGGAGAAGTTATTAGTGAAGTATTTCCTCTGGGAATTCATTGGAAACACATGTCTGATGATT
This sequence comes from Ceyx cyanopectus, assembly GCA_013401355.1. Taxonomy (NCBI): domain Eukaryota; kingdom Metazoa; phylum Chordata; class Aves; order Coraciiformes; family Alcedinidae; genus Ceyx; species Ceyx cyanopectus. Next base: position 235,053 of record VYZU01027715.1, read on the forward strand.
AATTATGCATTCTGGTTGGTGTGTTCAAAAAAAATTCCTGCTGTTTGTTATGTTGTCTGAAGCTTTGGGAGCTACACTGTCCCATGTTGTGTCAGCAAACAAGAAGTAGCTGATGCTTTGTGATGTAAAGGGAAAAGCTTGATACTAGAATATTTATTTATTGTCATATCATTGAACCTGAGGAGAAACTTTCTCTTCCTCCCTCACTGTTCAAATGCTTTGAGGACCACGGAGATAAAAATTTGATTATTGTGGTTTATTATCCATTTGAATAGAGTCTTTGCACTGTAGAAGTAATTTCCATTCTCGTGTGAAACTAGTGATTTTTTTGGTTCATCATCCATTTGGGTTTTTTTGTTGTTGCTTTTTTGTAGTAGTAGCATAATCAAGTCCTGCAAGATGGTGCATTAATTTCACATATCTTGTGTGAGCTTCAGGGTGAATGTCCCTGAGCTCTACCAGTTCATTACTCATCCTTTAGTGGCTTCTCCCAAGTTATGCTGTTTGTCTAGAGGAAAGAATCAACCTCTACCCAGTGGAGAGTTGAATGGCTGAGCTGTTTGCCATGGTGCAAAGAACTGTGGGGCTGTCCCTGGAAATAATAATTAGAACTGAGCTGCAGTGCTGGTGCTGCAGATGGGGTAATTTTAGTTCTGTTCCATAAGCAATTGCCCTCGGAGAGAAGTTAACATGAGAATTAACTTGGCTATGTCAGCTCCAGGCTGTAGGGAAGAATTTGATCCTCTTCAAAAGTCAGCAGAAGGAGCAGCAATAGTCAGAGGAATTCCTAATTAGCATTCTTGCATGGACACATTAGCCCTAACTGCTGCAGTGTGAGCATATGTGGGTTCTGTTAGACATACAGCTTGCTTACTTTGTTGGAATTCTGTGTTCTAGACATGGACACCATCTTTCCCCAACTGCACTGTGTTGTGCTTGTGCCTATGGCACAAAATTAAGGCAAATATTAAACATACTGATTTATGATGTTCCAATATTTCTCCATTATAAAAGGAGGAGATCTTTTCTTAGTGTGACATGCTAAATATTGAATTAATTTCACCAGGAATGTCTGCTTTTAATTTTTCAGATGGGTACTGTCTTCATTCTAGACATGTGCTGCTGGTTATGGAAATGAGGGTGTGTGAGCTGAGCCTCACTGCCCCTTGGGTGTGCAGTGTAGCTTGGACCTTTTTTTTTTTTTTGTGCTAACCAGGACACTATTCTGGTAAACACAACTCCCCTGACCTGTTCTTTCCCTTCTGGAAACTTCATCCATTCAGAAATCACAGCCCCACTGTTGACTTCTCAGCTAATTGGCAAAATAATCTCTTGGTGTTTCTTGGGGAAGAATATTAGTGGCTTCTTACACTGGCAGCATGTAAAAATGACCTGGACTGTTGACTGTCCTCCAGTTTACTGTTAAACTTTTCCAATTAACCATAATTAGTTATTCATTAACATTGCTTGAGTCATAAATTAACTTGTTAAAGACAATGTGTGGAAAACTTTATTTGGAAACTTGAAGGACTTAAGAGAATTGAGTTCTTGGCTTGGGACAACAGCTGGTTGGATTGCTAGAAGTTAATTTGCACATGTGAGCTCTGTTGGAAACTGAGAAAAATACTGTGTTTTAGTGGATTTATTGATGCAAGATAATATACCAAATATTGCTGTATAATGGAGACATATTGTCTTCTTTAAGGATTTAATTTAGCTAGACTTTAACCATGGATTTATAGTTAGGATGTAAATACTTGAAAATGCTAGAGAAATCAATGGGTTTTGAAGGTAAATGATCTGTCAAGACCTCAGAAGAGCAGAGGACAGGGTGTTTTAATTTTGTTAAAAAAGCCACCTGGTTGCTTTGCTGAAGAAATTGTACCCTAATACTGGAATTAAAGCTTTAAAGATCTACTGCATCAAAATATCTCCCAGGAGATCTTTTTCAGTCCAGTAGTGTGAAGGAAGCTTTGTTCCATCCATGTTCCATGGGCACATTGTGGAAGGATGCTTCTTGCCAACACACATCTGAAGTGGGTTGTATACAGCCAGTTTATCCTCTTTTCCTCACAGTGGTCTTCTCCTCAGACCTTGGAATAATGAACATAAACCTTAGAATGTCATTTTTATTTGGAAAAAAAAAAAAAGCACGCAGATATTGGAGTTATTTTGCATAAATATGATGATAAAATGCAAGCCAGTGGTAGTCGCTTAATGATTTAATTACCAGGAGATGCAAGAGGTACAATTTACTACAGAAAAAAAACCAGTAAAATCTAAAAGATGAAGCAGTTGTGTCGTTTCCAAGTAAGTAATAGAGGACACATTTAAAAAGCATAGGAAATGGTTTAATTTCATTAACTGTGGTCTAATATGTTGTGCATCCCACTCTGGGTAAACCACAGCAGCATTTACTGGCTGTTGCTTCAAAGCACTACTGGTTTTCATCCCCTTCCATTGGCCAAATGTGTCATGAGAGCATTAGCTCAAGGCTGGAAAACAGCTCTGATGATAAATCTAACATACAGTGCACTTGCTGATCTAATCGACTGAATGGAATGTCCAAAATCTTGCCTTAATGTCTTTTAAGTATGAAGTAATAATGTGTTTCTTTTTTTACGAAGTAGCTTTTAAATGGCATTTGTTGAAGTGGAGAGCAGCTGGATTAGAAGGGTCTGTTTGTAGCTGCAATCAGCAATGATCATAGTATCCTATTACAGTCACCCTATAAAATAGCTTGTATTTGAAGAGAAATGGGGAAAAAGTGGAGGTAGGAATGGAGAGAGAAGCAAGCAGGGTCTGTGTGATGCCCACAGGGGGCTGGAGTTGGTTACAGTTGGATAATGTTGCTTCAGCTGTTTGGGCAACAGTGCAATTCTCAATATAGCAAGTTCTTTGTCAATTTAGGTTTTATCAGCTTTTTTTCCTCGTGGAGATAAAGTCAATGTGCACTCCTCAAGTGTTTTAAGATGTTGGGTGGCTTATTCATGGTAATGTTTACCAGGGTAAGATTCAACAACTCTAAAGACCAAAATTACAGACCATTTTGCAGTTCTCCCCTCCATTTCTCTACACTACAAAATCTTTTATACTTCTTTTGCATTCGTATCCATTAGGACAATTGAATGAATCTCATATCATATATATATATATATATCAAATCATATATATATATGCCTAATATCCCAGCCAGCTGAGGTGGACAAATTGTTGAATTGAAGTTTTAAATTACCAGAAATTAGAATTAGAAAAAACCAGAACTTTTTCACATTCCTCAATTGTGAAGAAGTTGTTAATCCTGCCTTGTGTAGGCAGAGACCCCAAGACAAGCAGATTTCCATCTATAAGAGCCGCATGGTTCTGTGCTAATTGTGTAGTGATTAATTTCTGTAGTAGTATTAACATTATTACAAAGCATGAATACTCTTATCCAATGAATAAATGCCTTTTGATTTCTCTAGGGAGAAATGGATGCCACGAAGCTCAGTGTTTTTCCTGAGGTCAGGCAGGAAATACCTGCCCAAGCCAGGATTAGAATGCCACTTTCTGACTGACAGATCCCTGTGAAATTGACTCAATCACCCAGGGAAGAGCAATGCTTCTCTCTTTCCCCCACTGCAGTTTTTCTTCTTCTCTATTAGCACTTCTAATTCTACTAGTAGTAGTTCTCTGCATAGTATTGACTAACACTTAGGACTAATAATATACCTTTTTTTTTTTTTTTCCTTTGGGATATTCACAGAAACATCTTCTTAAACATTTCCTGCAAATTCAGATTTTTTGTCTAAAGGACTAGTAGCTCAGAATGGAACACTATGATTTTATGGATTTTTTTTATCCTTTTTTTTTTATTATTTTTTTTTAATTTAAATTTTTTAATTTTTTTGGCTTCAAAGTGTTTATGTTATGGCATGGTTTGGTGTGTCTCATCCCAAGTATGGCTGGGGATTCACCTTCCTGTCTCTGCTACCACATGTGCCTTTTCAGCATTTACTGCAGCCTGCTGGGCTTCAAAGAACAGTTACCTTGCATCCCACATGAGGAAATCACTGTGATTATTTACCTATCAGTAATTCTAATGATTAGACCTTGTGTTACCATAATATTATCATAACCTTTCTGCGTGTTACTGAGCCAACAGCAGTGCCATTCCCAGTGGATGGCAGAGATGTGCTCTTCAAATGGCATTAGGGCATGCTTGAGAAAGTGACCTTTAAGAAACCCCTTCTCTTCTTTCTTGAAATCATTCAATTAGCTTAATGAAGACATTAAGGGGCAGTTGGGCATGGATTCCTGCTCCCTGAGTCCCTGGGTGCTGCCAAGTGCTGCCGTGAGGTGAATTTCAGCTGCCAAGTCTAATGGGTGAAGTGCATCTAGGATTCATCCCAGTAGAATTCACATTTTCTCTTCTTCTGAGGCTACAATTCCCACCCTACACTGAGCTTTCTGCAGAAGTGGCAACTTGTTTGAAGAGTTGTTCATTTTCTTCTTGATTCCTTTTAGTTTTGACATAGGAAGTTTCTTAAAGGAAATGCATAAAATTAGGCTTACTGCTTTTTTTTTTCTGGTTGCTTAAAATATTTCTAACATCTGTATGACCACCATGAAATTCTGTGGATGCTGGTGTCTTCCAGAGAGTTCTGAGAGCAATTAGTTCTTTGATTTGTTTTTGAAAACATACTTTAAATAAGCAAGTTAATTAGTCAAGTGTTTATTTTGCACTTTGTTTTATCAAGCGTGGTTAGGAATTCACCTGTGATCTAAGGAGTCAGAGCAAAAAGCATTGAGAAAAATGCAATGTAGTCACAGTAAATGTGACAAAGTCCAATATATAACTAGTAAGAAACTTTATGATATACTCACTATAATTGATTCCAGTGATTTGTCTGTTAAAGCCAATGCAAATAATTATAACATCTGTCAAAAACTAACCACTGCCATGAAAACCTTTTAACATTTTGCACTTAATAAACTATTTTATGCATAAACTACCTTATTGTTTATATTAAAAACTCAAAAATATTCAGTCTGCTCCAACCATTCTAACAAAAAAAAAAATTTTAATAAGGAGACGTTGCATAAAAATGACACAATCCAGCAGCTATTTGGTACGGCCAGCATAATCATAAATTCACCATCCACACCGTTCCAAAAATACTAACCCATATTGTTCTCCCTGGACCTGTTGCAGGGATGACTAATCCAGCTGCTGAGGTCTCCCTTTATGTGTTTGATGGAACACTTGGCTGGCTGGGCTACAGCTGTGTGTTTATGTGCAGGGCACACCTGCAGGGGCCTGACAAATAGCTGCACTATGCAGAGTACACACAATTACCCTGGCAGCCCTGCAAATAAGGAAGTTTCTGTTTTGAACTCCATATGTGTGTGTGCTTCAGATGCCAGCTGGGGTATTTATGTTGCATTGCACAGATGTAAAACTGCCAACTGATTTTTATACCAAATAAAGGCTAATCTTTTTATACATACTCGGTGTCAGAGTTATGAAGTGGTACATGAGAATGTTCTCACGACGTAGCTCTTTTAAAATAAAAGCTGACGTTGAAAGGGCCTGAGCTGGCAGGGTGCTGGAGGGGAGAGATAAAAACACACTCCATGGACTCAGAGAGCTGCTGCAGCACACTATCAGGAGCTTTTATTATTAGTTATGTAGAGTTATTAGCTGCACCTAATCAGGACTTGATTTGCTGTATGCATTGTCATGTGTGTACGTCAACCACGTATCCTTTTTTCCTCAGCTCTGGGTTGAATCCCATGGATGGGTCCTGAAATACAAAAGCCCAGTTTAGAGCCACTTCACTTGAGAGTGGTGTTTCCCTTATTTTTCAAAGGTGCTTAAGCATGGGGATAATTTTTCATCTAATACATGTTTTGCAAATTGTTAGTGAAGATAGCTGGTATCCCACTGCTTGTGAAGATACTACAGAAGGCAATATGTCCCTTCAAATACNTTTTCTTCTTCTCTATTAGCACTTCTAATTCTACTAGTAGTAGTTCTCTGCATAGTATTGACTAACACTTAGGACTAATAATATACCTTTTTTTTTTTTTTTCCTTTGGGATATTCACAGAAACATCTTCTTAAACATTTCCTGCAAATTCAGATTTTTTGTCTAAAGGACTAGTAGCTCAGAATGGAACACTATGATTTTATGGATTTTTTTTATCCTTTTTTTTTTATTATTTTTTTTTAATTTAAATTTTTTAATTTTTTTGGCTTCAAAGTGTTTATGTTATGGCATGGTTTGGTGTGTCTCATCCCAAGTATGGCTGGGGATTCACCTTCCTGTCTCTGCTACCACATGTGCCTTTTCAGCATTTACTGCAGCCTGCTGGGCTTCAAAGAACAGTTACCTTGCATCCCACATGAGGAAATCACTGTGATTATTTACCTATCAGTAATTCTAATGATTAGACCTTGTGTTACCATAATATTATCATAACCTTTCTGCGTGTTACTGAGCCAACAGCAGTGCCATTCCCAGTGGATGGCAGAGATGTGCTCTTCAAATGGCATTAGGGCATGCTTGAGAAAGTGACCTTTAAGAAACCCCTTCTCTTCTTTCTTGAAATCATTCAATTAGCTTAATGAAGACATTAAGGGGCAGTTGGGCATGGATTCCTGCTCCCTGAGTCCCTGGGTGCTGCCAAGTGCTGCCGTGAGGTGAATTTCAGCTGCCAAGTCTAATGGGTGAAGTGCATCTAGGATTCATCCCAGTAGAATTCACATTTTCTCTTCTTCTGAGGCTACAATTCCCACCCTACACTGAGCTTTCTGCAGAAGTGGCAACTTGTTTGAAGAGTTGTTCATTTTCTTCTTGATTCCTTTTAGTTTTGACATAGGAAGTTTCTTAAAGGAAATGCATAAAATTAGGCTTACTGCTTTTTTTTTTCTGGTTGCTTAAAATATTTCTAACATCTGTATGACCACCATGAAATTCTGTGGATGCTGGTGTCTTCCAGAGAGTTCTGAGAGCAATTAGTTCTTTGATTTGTTTTTGAAAACATACTTTAAATAAGCAAGTTAATTAGTCAAGTGTTTATTTTGCACTTTGTTTTATCAAGCGTGGTTAGGAATTCACCTGTGATCTAAGGAGTCAGAGCAAAAAGCATTGAGAAAAATGCAGTGTAGTCACAGTAAATGTGACAAAGTCCAATATATAACTAGTAAGAAACTTTATGATATACTCACTATAATTGATTCCAGTGATTTGTCTGTTAAAGCCAATGCAAATAATTATAACATCTGTCAAAAACTAACCACTGCCATGAAAACCTTTTAACATTTTGCACTTAATAAACTATTTTATGCATAAACTACCTTATTGTTTATATTAAAAACTCAAAAATATTCAGTCTGCTCCAACCATTCTAACAAAAAAAAAAACTTTAATAAGGAGACGTTGCATAAAAATGACACAATCCAGCAGCTATTTGGTACGGCCAGCATAATCATAAATTCACCATCCACACCGTTCCAAAAATACTAACCCATATTGTTCTCCCTGGACCTGTTGCAGGGATGACTAATCCAGCTGCTGAGGTCTCCCTTTATGTGTTTGATGGAACACTTGGCTGGCTGGGCTACAGCTGTGTGTTTATGTGCAGGGCACACCTGCAGGGGCCTGACAAATAGCTGCACTATGCAGAGTACACACAATTACCCTGGCAGCCCTGCAAATAAGGAAGTTTCTGTTTTGAACTCCATATGTGTGTGTGCTTCAGATGCCAGCTGGGGTATTTATGTTGCATTGCACAGATGTAAAACTGCCAACTGATTTTTATACCAAATAAAGGCTAATCTTTTTATACATACTCGGTGTCAGAGTTATGAAGTGGTACATGAGAATGTTCTCACGACGTAGCTCTTTTAAAATAAAAGCTGACGTTGAAAGGGCCTGAGCTGGCAGGGTGCTGGAGGGGAGAGATAAAAACACACTCCATGGACTCAGAGAGCTGCTGCAGCACACTATCAGGAGCTTTTATTATTAGTTATGTAGAGTTATTAGCTGCACCTAATCAGGACTTGATTTGCTGTATGCATTGTCATGTGTGTACGTCAACCACGTATCCTTTTTTCCTCAGCTCTGGGTTGAATCCCATGGATGGGTCCTGAAATACAAAAGCCCAGTTTAGAGCCACTTCACTTGAGAGTGGTGTTTCCCTTATTTTTCAAAGGTGCTTAAGCATGGGGATAATTTTTCATCTAATACATGTTTTGCAAATTGTTAGTGAAGATAGCTGGTATCCCACTGCTTGTGAAGATACTACAGAAGGCAATATGTCCCTTCAAATACTGACACTCAAATGCAAGCATTTGGCTGAAACTAACAAAAAGCACAGATAGCAGTCTTGAGATTCGAGCATTTGAGTCAGTACCTTGAATTTCAGTAGGAAGCAGTAGCAAAAGCAAGGTGAAATGGTTTGTTTTGATGGTTCACTGCATGTACTTAAATATTGTATACTTAATCATTTCTAAATGCATAAAAGGAGTGCTTGGGGTGGAGGCTTTAATGTGCAGATGTGCAAGTAGGCAGTTTCCCTGCTGCTGACTGCATGCTTCTCAAGTCCCTTAAGCACTTTTTTTTTAGGCTTAACACACTTTCCCGTCAATTACAGTTTTCCTTTTGTGTGGGAGGGTTTTTTTGTGTGTCTGTTTCTCTTTGTTTTGTTGTTCCTTTTTCTTTTTGTGGTTGGTGGTTGGTTTGTTGGTTTTTTTTTTTCTCCTTGTCATTACTGTATCAAGCAATTTTAATACTGTTTTTAACATTTTGTGTTCTGGGCTACTAAGGCATTTCAAGATGTACAGGATTCTGCTTTAGCTTACTCTGTCACAGCGTATACTTGAAAAACATTTATGCTGAATGTGTGAGAACAAAGAAAATGGGAACAACACTGAAGTCTATCACTGTTGAATATGTCCCAAAGGACTTGGGAATTTATTTTGGTAAATGTAACGCCCAGCTTAGAAGTGCCTGGCCATCACACACAGCTCCCCACAAGAATTTGATGCACGCACACGTGTGCGTGCGCACACTAACCCTGAGACAGCAGACTGGGGCTTCCTGAGCTTCAAACACACTAATGGCTGCAGATATCCCACAGACACCCGAATATTACCATCATCTGCACTGCAACTTCTCAATGATGGAATTTTAGAGCAGCAGTTTCAGGCACTGGTGAGCTGAAGAGGTCGTGAAGCACCTCGAGTGGAAAGAAGAGCCGAGCTGCTCCCCCACACCAAGGTTGTGTTGCTCCCAGCACAGGAGGTGTGCCTGCTACCAGAACTACCCAGGGCTTGTCCAGCAGCCAGAACAACTGCCAAGCAACTCACTACTGCCAGTGGTGTAGAGGAAGCCTTAAGTGTCCTGTCCCCTCCAGAGGAGGTGTGTTTGAGAGCAGAAGAGCAGCCCTGTGCTGGTGTGGTGGTTGCAGGTCGGGGACTTCAAACGGCTGCACACACACAGCGCAAGGCTTCTCCTTCTCAGCTCCTGCACAGATGTCTTGCAAGAAGTTTAGCCAGTAATTTCTTCAAATTGCTCAGTTTATCAGCAGCACATGTCATCAATCCCGGAGTGCTTGCTGGAGTGGAACTACAGAATCCTTGGCTTGCAGACACAGCTGCAAACAGGTGAACAGGCAGAAAGCAATTTGTGCAGCTCGGTGGCTGTCAGACAAAAGACAGACAATCTGTGTTTAAAACAGATTGCAGGCATCGCATGAGCCAGACAAAAGGGATTTCTACAACTGCAAATAATTCTAAGGTTAACATATTTTCCTTTCTGCCATTAGGTGATTTGTTAAAATTGGAAACAATGAGCATTATAAATCTACCCAGAAACTAGAGATAAGATGAAAGAGAAAAAAGGGTCGCTAAATAAGTTTACATCCTTCTGTTGAAAAGCATACAACTGGCATTCATATAGACCTCCTTTTCATAAACTGAGCCCAGCTATAATTCCTATAGGGACATTCAATACATGCTGGAAATTATGGTTAGGACATCTAATTGGCAAAAGGAACGTGGTAAAAAGGGAGTTCATGGTGAGCTTTCTAATACGGGGGAACAGTACTACTGTGTTTTTAATTTTGGATTTCTCCTTTGGAAGTCTTTGTAAGATACTGTGAAGACTTACCAGGATTTCATTTTAACTTTGCAGTCCTCTCTTCCTCAGGTATTTTAATATTGGCTAGATTTATCTGTACTGAGTATAGTTCAGAGCTAACATTTGGAACAAACAAGCTTAACATAGTGCTGCCCTAATTACAGTAGGGTAGAAAACACTTCCCTAATCACAGATACTGCTACTTTGACTGTGTAACTGGAGAGTATCTATCTGTCTGTTCCTTCCACTTCTCTTGGGCTCTGTAAACTTGCCTTGACCTCCAAACTTGTGCAGTGTTCCATGAGGTCCTAATCAAGCTGAAGTAATACAGCCCTTCTTCCTGTTTAGTTCAGCCAGTGCCTGTGTGCAGTAACACTGATGGGTAATTCTAGGCTTAGTTGCAGTTTTTCTGGCAAATTTCTTTTTCATGTTTAAAACTTATCAGCATAGAGATATGTGGAAGGAAGAAGATGCAAAGAGTGACTGTCTGCTTCAAGGTAGCATCTGGTTTGGTGAAGATATGGCTCTGTGCATAGAGGGTGACTAAGGACGTTGATAGATGTTGACATTGGTGCATAATATCACATAGAAATATGCTTACATAAAATATTTCAGTGAATTTATAAACGCAATTATAGGATTCTGGTGAATTATGCAAAAGTATGTACAAAAATTATTCAAATCAAAAATCAACTGTTGTCTTTTAAACGAAAACCAGGAACTTACTTGAAAATAGTAAGGGAAGATTAAATATAAGCTTCTGTGATGCTGATGCTGCCAGCATGTGCAGTGCTTTTGGTGTGCAGCCCGTGTGCTGTAGATGGCAGCTGACACTGTCACAGTGTTAGCATGGATGGGCTTCCTCTGTGCACTGGGAAGGTGAGATCATCATCTTTCAAGGATGGCTTTCATTTCTGTTGGTGAATCAAGTGTATTTAAAGGAGAGGGGGGTGGGGGAAGTGCACTGATGCAGGTTGCTGCCTGCAGTCCAAATTGCTGATCAGTCAGTCTCCATCCACACTGGTAATGTGCTGTGCAATATAAGCTGAAATACATTCCACATGGGAGGAAAACGGAATAGGTTACATACGCTGTTCCTAAGTGCAATGAATATAAAACTCCATTACTCACTTTAAGCAGGTGCTTTTTATAGGAGGCTTTAAAGAAATATAAAACTGCTGGTGAAATGATTGGTTTGTACAGACACGACTTAACTTCCAGTACTTTGACCAGATAAAGAGGCTAAAAATATTTCTACAAACATTTCTTTAATGATTTCAAGGATTAAAGGTTAATATCCTCCTGGTGTAAGAAACTGCCATTCCAGGCACTAAGTGTGCTGTTTCTTTATAAGTCCTCTATAGTTGCATAGAATTTTTAAAAGAAAATACAAATATTTTTATTTAACTTGGAGCGTTGTGCTTTTTAAGTCGATATCCTGCACAATGTCTGTTGACATTGCTGGCTGGAGCACAGTGGTACCATCAAGAAATGCAGTACCACATAGAAAACTGTAAGAACAAATGATACCCCAGTTAGAAACAAACCCCATGTTTAAAGAAAACGAAACCTTGTAGTTTCCCACATGTGTAGATGACATGTGAAGAGCTAACCTCAGATCTTTCTGTTCTTCAAAGCAGCATGTGCTGTCTGTGGTGGAAAATTGAGGAGTCTGTTCAAGATAATACTGATACTCTGTGTTTTAATCTTTTTTCCATGTAATTTCTAGCATGTTTTACTTACCCAGCCTTCCTGAAATACTGTTTTCTTGCTACTTCCTACTCCTTTACACTCAGTGTCCCAGCAGCAGCTTTTCTTGTCCATTTTTAACCCTTGACTGCTGGCTTCCCCTCCCAGTTGCAAGATGTTGATGTTCTCTTTCACTTACCCCAGCAGCTCAGGAAATCTGACTGTTAATGATTGCACCTTAGATATTAGTTCTTTATTTTTGGGTAATTGTGTTACTGAACACATTGACCCTTCTTCTTTTGAAGTCTTAGAAACCTTTGCACTTCCCTTACTATTGAAATAATTACTGTGTCCATCATCTAGAATCCTTCATTTGTGCAAAATGCATTGCACTTCCAAAGTTTATTGTGGTTGAAGTAGATGTGTCAGAGAGAAATGAGCTCCACGGTTGGAACAGAAGGTGTGAAGATCCAAGATGAGCTCTAGTTTGAGACTTTGTTCTTTCACACTACATTTTGCTGTCCTGGGAGGCTGTAGCAGTCCTTTTTCCCTAGTTGCTACACACATTTATACCAACAGGTATTGTACCATGCAGGGAATCTTAATTTATATTACAATTTATGCTTAGAGTATTTGAAAGTAAGGCATTTGAACTGGTACTGAATTGAACTTGAACTAGACTTAAGAAAAACTCAGGGAAAAAAAAAAAAGTTAACTTTTTTTGGTGATCATATTGTTATATATTAATGCATAAAAGTGTTTTAATGTGTTGATGTTTTGCATGAGCTATTGGTCCTATTTTCAGATACAGCAAAAGTGTATGTGAAAGGGATAAAAGGTTTACAAGATGAAGGTGGAACCTGTGGCATGGTCTTGCTTCCAACTGAAAGGTGTGATATTAGGGGTGGAATCTGTAAGCTCTTTACCCATTTGGCTGGTTTTCACGGTCCTTACTTGGCTGAAGGTTTCTCAAGTTCCTCTTTATGTGTATTTGCATCCATGTAATTCTTAGCATTTGTCTACTGGAAAATTAGAGATATAAGGAGGATTCAAAGGCCATGCTTTTGAGAGTTAGAGATTCACATATTGATAATTTTTCAGCTTTTTCCTGGAAGGCAAAAGTTATTTTCTTGCATTGACTTGGGCCAGACACAGCAATATGTGAAATGCAGTGTTGAGTTGTGCAGAAATAACAATCAATCCTTTCCTTCTTGGACCTTTGTTTACACCAGCAGGAGCAGTGGCAATAAAGCCACTTTAATCCTGTGTCCTGACCAGTGTCATGCTGCCAAATCTAAAATAACTCCAATTATGTGTGGTTTTAATTGGCAGGGCCTAAAGAACCTCTTAGCAATAATAAGATTAATGTATAAAGAAAAACTTCCAGAAAATATGGAGAAAGTATAGCTTGGGTTCCATGTTTTAGAAAAAATCTAAAATTCTCTTTGGTTTTCCAAGTGAGAAGGAGAAAAAAACTTTTCTCTGTTAGTCACATAGAACTTAAGTATAAGTTTCTGTGACAATAATTGGACGTTTTATTCTTGATTCCAGGAAGACTTAGGCCTAAATGTTATTTAGTTTGCTTACTAGCTCCTTGGTTTTATTCACAGATTGCTGTTTTTACTGAGTTTGAAATCATTTTGACATCTATGTGACAGTCTTTTACAGTATCGTGTTGCTAAACTATAGTTTATTGGTATTTAATGCTTTATAATGGAAATCTTTCCTTCTGAGGCCATAACCTCAACATGGGAGAATTCATGTGGAGCTATTTCTTGAAGTTTCAGTTATGCCTTTTTTATTTCCTATATCCTACTTTGCAGTTTTCCCTTTTATGATCTTTGTAATGAATTATTTTCTGTATTTCAGGGATTTGCAGAACACAGTCCTGACTCTTGTCCTTACCTTTTTTTGCTGGTTTTGCACCTTTTCCATTGATCAGTTTAATTGAAAACCAAGAGATAAAATCTAATCTTTGCCATTGCACCTTATTATGACTAGATAAGTAAAAGATTAATAGATGACTGGTGTAAAATCACTAATTTGATGTTTTGTGTTCTACGGGTGATGGCCTGATGCAGCTAAAAAGAGTTTATGCATCGACAAGGGTACATATTAGACATGATAATGCAGAGAAGTTGTCCAGGGTAATGCATCTAAAAGTGGACTGTGATGGAAAAGATTTAATTTTACAAGTACTTCATCTTCAGTAGTGAAGCAAGAAAATATATCTGAAGTCACACCTTGTGTTTTGAGGCACAGAATTATTGTTGAAAGATGGAAACAGCAAGAAGCTGCCTGTTTTGAGAAGACTTGAAAGAGAGGGGTCAAATTGTGAATGCAAAATATTTTCCTTTGAATGTAATCTTGGCTGCTACTAATAAGTGTTTTATCATCTTCGTTCTTCAATAGTCAAAAGACAGGGAAAACCATAACTTTATAATATTTCTTAATATAATGGCTTCTATTTGCAGAAGATTATAAGAATATATAATATATAATGCATCCCAGGATCCATTGGCCTTGGCCCTATAGAGCCCAAGCAGCCTCTATACAGCCCCAGAAGGGGTCTATACATCCTCTATACACCCTCATTAGGGCTCCCTATACAGCCCCCATACAGCCCAAGAAGGGGTCTATACAGCCCCTATACAGCACAAACAGCCTCTATACAGCCTAATTAGGTGTCTATGGAGCCCCTATAGAGCCCAAACAGCCCCAATAGAGCCGCAGAGGGGGTCTGTACAGCCCATATATAGTCGCTTTATGGGTCTATGGCCCCAATAGAGGCCTAAGAGCCCCTATACAGACTCATTAGACTGTGTGGCAGCCATCTTGTGGTGGGGCAGGTGAAGTGGCGGCCATCTTGGGGGGTGCAGGGGAGTGGCAGCCATCTTGGGAGGGGCAGTGGAAGTGGCGGCCATCTTGGGGGGCAGGGGAAGGGGCGGCCATCTTGTGGTGGGGCAGGGGAGTGGTGGCCATCTTGTGGTGGGGCAGTGGAAGTGGCAGCCATCTTGTGGTGGGGCAGGGGAGTGGCAGCCATCTTGGAGCAAGGGAACTGTGGCCATCTTGTGGTGGGGCAGAAGAAGTGTCAGCCATCTGAGACCTCACCTGGAGTATTGCATCCAGTTCTGGAGCCCTCAACACAGGAATGACATGGAGCTGATGGAGCGGGGCCAGAGGAGGGCAACAAAGATGATCAGAGGCTGAAACAGCTCTGCTGTGGGAACAGGCTGGAGGAGCTGGGGTGCTTCAACCTGGAGAACAGAAGGCTCCAGGGCAATCTTATAGCCACCTGCCGGTGCCTGAAGGGGACTACAGGAAGGCTGGAGAGGGGCTGTTTCCAAGGGCCTGGAGTGAAAGGATGAGGGATAATGGGTTTAAATTAGAGAAGAGAAGATTTAGACTGGATCTCAGGAAGAAGTTGTTTCCCTTGAGGGTGGTGGATCAGTGGCACAGGCTCCCCAGGGAGGTGGTTGAGGCCCCATCCCTGGAGCTATTCCAGGTGAGGTTGGCCAAGGCTCTGAGCAGCCTGGTCTAGTTGAGGGTGTCCCTGCTCCCTGCAGGGGGGCTGCACTAGATGCCCTTTGGAGGTCCCTTCCAGCTCCATGATTCTTGGCCGCAAGAGCACATTGTTGGCTCATGGCCATCCCCCTGTCCACCAGGACCCCCAGGTCTCTTTCTCCAGAGCTGCTCTCTAATAGATCAGCCCCCAGCCTGTGCTGATACATGGGGTTGTTCCTCCCCAGATGAAGGACTTTACACTTGCTCTTATTAAATTGCATGAAATTTCTCCCTGCCCAGCTCTCCAGCCTGTCCAGGTCTCTCTGGATGGCAGCACAGCCTGCTGCTGTGTCAGCCACTCCTCCCAGTTTGGTGTCAGCAGCAAACTTGCTGAGGGTGCTCTCTAGTCCCTCATCCAGGTCCTTGATGAATATATTGAATAATATTGGACCCAGTACTGACCCTTGGGGGACTCCACTAGTCACAGGCCTCCAGCCAGACTCTGCTCCACTGACCACAACTCTCTGGACTCTGTCCTTCAGCCAGTTCCCAATCCACCTCACTGCACAGTCACTCAATCCACACTTCTTGTCTGTGAGGATCCCGTGGGAGACAGCATCAAAAACCTTGCTGAAGTCAAGGAATATCACATCCACTGCCCTTCCCTCATCTATCCATCTACTTACATCATCATAAAAGGCTATCAGATTAGACAAGCATGACTTCCCCTTCCTGAGACTAAAACTCGTAGGTGATCTTTCAGGCTGATGAGCAGTGTGGTCCTGTGGTGGCAGGCACACAGAAGGGTTGCTGTGAGCATTCCTTGAGCCTTCTTGAATCATGGATGAGGAGAAGACCTTGAACACAGCAGGCAGGTTAAATTTCACTGGTAGTATGCAGAGAATGTGGAACTTTTTTCAGATGGCAGCCTGGTTTTTTGAATACCATGTGTCCTTTCGTGTGCTGCTTCTCTCTTCTCACTTTGGAAAGTACTTCTTATTAAAAAAAGATTTTAATATCTTCCCAGGAGAAAACTTAAGCAAATGTCTATCAAGAAGTCTGGTAACCAAATGATTTTATATGCACTACCAAATAACATTTCCATGTTTAGCAACTGGAATAAGCACAGTGAACTGAGTGCAATTACCAGGGTTAATCCTAAATCTTCCAATTCCCTTTTTTTTTTTTAGCATTTTTTCCTTACTAGTTAATATATATGTTAAAGTTTGATCTTTTGGGTTAAGTCTTTGAGAGATTATACCAAAACATAATGAGTTCATTACACAGAGAACATTAAATTTCTGTAATGTGAAATGCATATCAAAATGCTTTGAATTGATTTTTTTTCCACCTGATATTCCATAATACTTTCCTTGCATAATTATTATGGAACAAATTTGATGTTACTTATGCGAGGGAATGGTTCTGTAATTACACTAACGTTTGCATAATTAACATAATTTTCCTGCAGCTGGAAAACACTGACAGGGTCATCATAAAAACATGAAAGAGAATCCTTGATGAGCACTTCAAATGTGAAAACAAAAGTATACGTGCGTGGACGTATCTGTATTTATTTTTTCCAATTTCTAAGTGACCTTGTGTGTTCCCCTCCCAGTATCCATCTGTATTCTGTGATCCCTGTGAAATGCCCATGTGCA
>VYZU01027715.1:257927-298586 GCA_013401355.1 Ceyx cyanopectus
TAAAATGTGATTGAAAGAGCAGCATTCAGGTGTGTGAAGTATGCCACACAAGTGCATGGGTAGTGATGATACTTACCAACAGGGGTTTACTGTTTGGTGCACAAGTGTCATTAGCACAGGAAGCATTTAGGGACAAAAAAATGTAAAGATGATTTTGTTTAGTCTTTAAAGACAGTTCTATCCACTGGTACTTTTCAGTTTGAGTACTTCCATTGCATGAGAATCTGCTGCAGGTATCTCTGTTTTAGTTGTAAAAATCAGTGGGTATGGTCCCCAGTCCTTATCTAAACTGCAGCTTATCAAGCAAATACGAGAGAGATGATTCCATTACGCCAGGGCTTGGGAAGGTCTCCTGACTGCTGCTCTGCAATAACCCTGCCTTTATTAACCCTCAGAGCAAGCTCCAGACCCTGTTTGTTTCACCTGGCCTTGGAGAGAAACAGGGAGCTTTCCAACTGGCTGCTGCTGTTAGCATTTCCTTCTGAGCAGCTGCTGACTAGCTGAGGTGAGCTGATGCAGCTCTCTTTGGTTTGCTGTACTGAATAATTGGGAGTGCATGCACAGCTGCTCTTTGGACATCCTTACCTATAAATCAAGAGGAACTACAATCAAAAACCACAATTAATAAAGTTTTCTTGGAGATCAGCTAAGGCTTCAGGAAGAGTGAGAGGGCTTCTCTAGCCTGTGAAGGCTCCAGAGCAGTATTCACCCTTGGAAAAGTTGATATTATATGTAAGTGGTGTTTTTCTTAAACTTCCAAAGATTTGTGGATTTTTTTTCTCCACTATCAAGATTTTGGAAGTTTAGATATGATCACTGCATTCTTTCCTCTTCCAGTCTAAAATGTTTTTAAGAATGAAGAGTATTTTATCTTCAAACGTGAAAANTTGAAACCCTCCTGGATGTGAATACATTTACAAGATAATGTTAAGGAAATTGCTCAATAGTTTATATGAGATTGCTTTATTTCCTCTTTTAATTCTCTACTTACAATGTTAAATAACTGTTCTCTCTGGACTAGTGAACTTTTGTGTGTAGAAAATTTCTCTTGTTACAGCAAAAGCTGTAAGGAGTCTAATCTTTCTTTTAGGTGATGGTGGAAAAGAGAAGCTGATCCCTTTAATTCAAGGCCCTTCTGATACCAGAGACTTACACAGCAGTAAATGGCTCAATGAGAGCAGAAAGCCAGAATCTCTCTTAGCTCCAGATTTGGTAGCCTTCACAGTCCAGATTCCACAGTGGACAGACTACTGCCACAATTCTGGTAAGAATGAAACAGGAATTTGTTGATAAGAAGAACAAAAAGGTGATTTTACAAATGCTTAGAGCATGTATTTGATGTCATCAAACTGGGGGGATTTCAAGTGGAAACAAGTTAGTGTTTTCAGAGAGTTGCTTGGAGAAATGAAGGGTGTAGTTGACTTTGTGGACATAATTACTCTTACCTGACATTCTTATGTGGGCTTCAAACAAAACGTTTGTCTGTTTTAAGCAACACTGACAATTTTGGAATGTATTTCAACTGTCATATATTCAGTGGATGTCACTGAAGTAACAGTGTGTGGTTTTTTTCTCTAGTTTTTATCATGTGTAATGGTTGTTCAACATCATTAGTCTGAAAAGTAGCAGTGAATGTATTGCCATCCTCGTGTTTCTTGTGTGCATAAGGAAACAACATTTGATTCTTAGACAAATGAAATATTTGTAAGCACTTTGCACTCCAGCTGTTGTTAGGTTTCTTTTTCAGCAGCTATACTTGTATGTTTCTTGGAGACTATCAGGTTAGAAATGTTTATGGCAGTGTTTTTATAACAATTATCTGAAGTTCCTGCCCCATAACCATTGCTGAAAAGCAATTGATGATTCAACAGTCTAATTATTCAGATCCATTTTTTAAAATAGAGAAACTCTGCACCTGTTGTCTCACTTATGTAGCTTTTAAATGTTAATATATATTACTATTACTGATTATTACATTTTCTGCCTTCTTTGAGGCACTTGTTGTTTTCTGATTTGTGTTTTAGCAGGNATGTCACTTACCTTTTGCTTTATTTATTTATTTTTATTTATTTTATTTAAGAAAATCGCTTAACTAAAGAAAAAATATTTTTATTTAGCATAATGCAGTTGACCTGTTTCTGCCTGTAAAGAACTGTGATTTCCCCCATGTTACCTCTTAAATTACAAGTTGCCTCCAAATATCCACAAAACTCCACTGTTTTAATCCAGACTTCTCTAAATACTGAAAGCATCATGGTAAAATAATTAACTTTTGGCAGCTGGCAGCAAAAGCTGTAAGACTGACATTTTTTCTTTGCGTTCTTCTTCTTACTGTGTATTGGTTATGTATGAACTAAAAATACTTCAGGCTCTCTGTCAATCCTGTTAATTAATCCACTTTATGAAACATGGTCCTATTACAATAAATGTGATTAATTCCTGATGTATATGTATAGAATGTTCACAGCAGGTTACAGGTTGGTGTCATGTTAGAAGTTTATTTTTACAAACATAAATTCAAACCATCTGGTCACCTCCTAGTACTTGGTGTTCTGAGCAGTGTAGCTCTTACTCCACATGGTGTTCCCTGTACTTCAGTGTGATGTGAGGTGATTTGACTCAGGTGACTGAAGCAGCCTTCTCTTAGCTCAGCCCTCCTCCTTGATGTGTCATGAGAAATAGCTGATCACTGAAACCACAGACAGACTTCATAAACAGAGACTTAGGAAGTAAGAAAAATAAGAGGAACTTAAAGGAGATGAAACCTCATTTTTCTCAGTTTCAAGTTTCTCAAACCTGCTCTGACCTCTAAGTTGCCACTTTGAACTCTTGAACAATCAAGGAAGCTCTCTGCTTTCTATCATCTTCCAGTATAATCTATCAAAGGGATATGTAGTGTATTTTATCTTCAAACGTGAAAAAAACCCACATTATTTTTTTTTCTCCTAAACCAGATGACTTTTATCTGTTAAAAGTCGTTTGAAAGTAGGTGAGAGATTGTACATAATTTGTTTTTATGCACACACAGCTATACACACACTCCCCCCCTTTCTTCTTGCAGCTAAACAACCCTGTCATGGGCATATTTTTTTATTTAACTGGGAGCACTGAGACTGGGGATGCTGCAGAGTGTGGATTGGAAAGCTGGAACAATGCTACTTTATGAGAATTCAGAAACTAATTGGAAGTATTTTGGAAAGCTTTGCCACAAGGAATGAGTAAAAACGCTCAATCTATTTGGAGTAATTAAAGACAATTCGCGTTTGTGGTTTGGGCATAAATGTGTAAAAATTATCCCCATCTATCTTATTACATTTCCTTTTCTCTCCCTGAGGATTTCACAATGTACTTTATCTGTGATTGTTGCCAGTTTTCTCTCAAGTTCCCACTGGGCTTCTGGTGCAAAAAATCTTATCCTCTCGCTGACAGAGCTTGCCTGAATGATTTCATGCTCTTAGCATTTTTCTGCACGGGAATTAGGGGCAGAATGGAACTGCAGCTGAACATAGCATCTATTTTTGTCATTCTGAAGTTTAGAGTCTGTTATTGGAACTAAATGAAGAGATGCAGGTGTTCTGCAGTTCAAGTCCTTCGGGATTTTTTTTTTTTGGTGGTAGATGCTTGAAAAGAAAATGCATATGTTTCTAGAGTCAAATAGCAGCTGTGGACAAGGATTTATGTTTTTCTCAGAACTTGGGGATTTCAAAATGTTACATTTAATCACATGCACAGAGAGGAGAGCAAATGTTAAAGATGTTACATATAAAACCAGAGCACTGATCTCTTTACCATACCAGCTAGTTGTGGGAATGGAGGAACAAAGTGATCTTTAATCTGAATAGGAACAATTTCAAAAGGATGATGATAGTTGCCAGGACTCTGGTCGTTTGAGACCTGTGTTCTTGCAGCACACAACATTTACATCCTCTTAATTGCCTTTAAAATATGACTTACTCTCATATTTTACCTTGGAAAGCTTGCATGCTAATAGTGTAAGTTACTGAAAACACAGTGTTCGTGTAGCTTTATGTCAGAGTAGGGTGAATTTAAATTCAGATAAGTGTACATTTTTAGCATATCTTTTCTAGTAGTTACATCCTGTAGTTTCCAAAATCAGGTTCAGAATGCCAGCTGAAGTGTGTGAACTGCAGAACTAACTTTGGAAGCTTTCCAAGTTGCAGAAGCTGTGGGCAGAAGTGTTTTGTGGCAGTGCAGTTTCTCCCTCTCTCTCTGCCCTACAGTGATGGCACGAGTTGAATCCAGTAAAGAAAATGTCTGGCTGGTAACTTTACCAGCAGGACGGGGGCTGTCCTCAAGCACAATGTGGAGTCTGCTGGCTCCAATGATCAGGTTCACTGTGGGAGTAGCATCAGGGAGGGACACACTACACTGTGCTAACTAGATTAACATCATTTCCAGTGGGTTGCATAACTCTGGCAACTGGCAGTAAATTCTGGTTATAGGAAGGTAGTTGTGCAATGCAAGAATAAGGCAGCTTGTTCAACTTGCCATCAAGTAATTCTGCAAATCCTCTCAGGGAGAAGAGGTGTTTTCATGTCTCCGCTTACACTGCATTCAGTTTCTCTCCACATGCCATAAATCCTTCAGCAGTATGTGTAGCCTAGAATTTTGACATTGTGACTAAATAGGTTTCTGAGTTTGGTACTTGAACAATGAACATCTTACTGAACAAGAATGCAGCAAGAAAAAAGGCATTAGATGAAGCATCTCCATTATTTTCAATACAAAAAAATTATGATATAAATATATATATGTTTGGAAACATTTAAATGAATTACAATTTATTAGTGTACTTTGAAGCTTGTTGTGTAAGTGGCAAAAATATAATGACTTGAAAATTCATAAAAGAAAATGAAGCATGTTTTTTTTTTATGTGTGTGTCCATGTATGTACACATACACACGTATATAAATATGTTTCTAAATATGTGTGTGTGTATATAGAATGTCTGTGTAGGCTTTGAAAGATACTTAAGCCCAAGCCCAGGATTAATATTTTTCCAATATTAAAATGATTGCAAAGTAGTAGCTTTGCATGTTTGATAATAGATTATGGAAGGATAAACACAAAATTATATTATAGTATTATAACACTAAATTATATTATAAAATAAGTTATATTAAAGTATTCTTTTAAAACTGTGGATTTACACCAGCCCTTGAAAACTTGGTGGTAGAAAGTGATCTTCTGTATAATGGAATTTTCTGAAGGCAGATGCATGTATTTTCACCTTAAGCAGTTGCATGTTTAAACTAATGAAACAAAAATTTAGTGCAGACTGCAATTGGTTGATAAAATTGGCTTTAATTAAAAGGTAAGAAGTAATTTAGGCAGATTTGGTTGTATTTTGGAGCTTTTTGAAAAGAGATGTAATAAATATAGTATTAATCTTTATCATACTAATTATATTCAGTGACAAGACTTTTATAATTGAAGCCAGGAGGACTTTTGTATTTCTTCTCTAGCAACATAACCCAGAAGTAGCATAAGGCTGTGAAAGGGATCACTTAACTCTTGATGCACTTGAGTGAAACATCTTTATCAAGTTAATAGAAGAAGCAGTCATGCCCTACTTGAATTACTCATTTATGATGGCTGAGCAGCAGCCTGGATGTGGACTTTGAGATCCTGGGAAAATAAGATGCATTGCAACATCTACAGTCCCTGCTTCAGAGCAGCTGGGCAGTGTTGGAGAGCCCTGGCAGCTCAGAGCTGCTGCCTGCATTTTCACCCTGAAGGGACATGTGTTTCATTGCACGAGTGGTAACCTACAGATTTGTGAAGTATCAAAATAAAGCATGTGTGTGGGTAGCAAGTTCAACAGTGCTACCTGCTCATTCCTTTAGGTCAGGAGAGTGAATAAATATCTGGTACAAGCTGTGTATTACAAGGCTGTGTGTCTGTGCACTGCTGGAACGTTGCAGCTCACATGATCTTTTGCAGATGAGTTGGTTGCCAGGTTCCTTGTCTTCACAGCTGGATTCCATGTTTCCTTTGAAAGGATGGACATGCAGGAAATGAATAGTTCACCTTGTCTTTGAATGCATCCCATCAGGCTTGAATCAGAGATTTCTGATCACAAGTGCCAGACACTGTGGCTCAAGAATCTTCCTTTCCCCAGCCAACAGTGCAGAAGGGACCTCTCCTCTCCTCTCCTGTAGGCATCGTGCAAGCTGCTGTGGCAGGAGGCAGGTGAGAGCAGGAACACCCACTTATTCCACCAAGCACATCTGTGAGGGTGGAGAGAACTTGTTCTTTCTGTTGCACTTTGGAGTGAGAGATCATCATCCACGTTGCATCTATCAGGGCATGCTCATGAGCATTTTCCCTGCAGCCTCACCACCTGCTAGGTGTTTACTTAAGGTCCATTCAGGAATTGATCAGGTCTTTTTTTTCCTCCTTGTTTCTGTTTCAAGTAGAGTTAAGATTTCTTGCACTTCATTTTGGTCTGTTTCCTGGAACTGGGTATCTCTACCATGAAGCCTATGCACTTGTTTTTACATCTGGAAAATCACTGTCTCAAAATGGTGATGGTAGGAGCAGGTGTTTTCTACACAATGGCAGCAAATTAAGCCCCAAACTCAGAGATCATGCCTTGCTGTCAATGGTAAGACTGAAAAGTGAGAATAATCCCCCTTAAAGGTAGGAGTCTGATGGTTAAAATCTTGACTAATATTTATCCAAGGCAGTGCCACTAGAAGTAGTGGAGATAGATTTTTGAGATTACTCCTTGCACAGGAGTTAGCAGGGCTCACTGAAAGAGTTCTGAACTCGTTTTGAAGGGGCAAGCAGATAAGACCAGGCTGGCTAGAGATAAGCAGCAGGCTGATATTTGAGGGGCAGCAGGCTGGCAAGGTCCTTGGGTCCAGTGTAACAGCAGAGGTAAGGGGTGGACATCGAAGATACAAAGCTGATTAATGTGTTAGAAACCACAGAAGTGGCTGAGAATGGTCATGTAGGAATCGGGGCTTCTCCCCTCCAAACAGTGGTGGCAGCTGGAGCCCAACTGAAATGCACCTGCAGCATTTCATGCCCCATAGGCAGCAAACAGGAGCAGCTGGAAGCTGCTGTGGACAACTGTGATGGAGTTGCCCTCATGGAGAGCCAGTGGGTTTGCTGCCACAGCTGGAGTGCTGCAGGGGATGGCTGCAAACTCTTCAGAAGGGATAGGTCAGAAAGATCTCACGATGGGAATCTGTTCTAGACCACCCAACCACGATGAAGAGCCAGAGGAATTGCTCTCCAAGCAGCTGGGGGAAGGCTCATCATCGCCAGCCCTTGTTCTCATGGGGGACTTCAGCTTACCAGATGGTGACTAGAAATGCAGTGCAGCAGAGAGGAAACAGTCCAGGAGGTTCCTGGAGTGTGCAAGAGAACTTCCTGACACAGCTTGGGAGGTCTTCCTCACAGACCTTTGTTCACCAGCAGAGGACTTCTGGATGATGTGAAGGTGTGGGACAGGTTGGCCCCTTGTGCAGAGACACAAAAGATGTCATTTTGTAAAAATGGGTAACAGGGGAAGCTAACCCAGTTTACAGTCCCACTCCTGCTCTTTCGCCAGAGTGTTTTGTTGATTTTCTTCAAGCCCTCTTCCTACCATTAATTTCTTAAACTGGAATAGCAAAACAAGAACTGGGAATGGCCAGACTTGATGTCTTAATTACAGCTGAGTCAAGTGGGAGTACCAATTCCTGGCAGCTGTCAAAATTGTCCTCGTTTTTCTCACGTCTAGCTGTACCTGCATGTGGAGAAGTGTAAGAAGAGAACAAGAGATCTCTTCTAATTATTAATAGCTGTGACTGGGATGTTCTGAGCATTGTGGAGATTTGGGAGGAAAGCTTAGTGAAGTGATGTAACACATGGTACATGACCTGCACCTATAAATATATCAGAGAGCTACCACTTGACAGAAAACATAAATCTTTTTAGCTCTACATGCTCTTGTTTCCCAGAGGATTACAAGTGGAACGGGAGGACAGTTTCTCCAATTCCTTCATCCATAGTTCAGGCCCTTTGGAAAGTCTCCAGGTGGTTCTTCGTGGCCAGGAAGAATGCCAGCTGAACACTTGGTGGTTTGTGATGAATCCAGCCTAGTGTCTGTCAATACCAGTGCAGGGTGGTTGGTGTCTTTTAGGGAAATGCAGACAAAATTTCCTTTTCTCTGGTGGGATAGAAAGTGGCATAATAGTTGATAGGGTTCTCCTAATATTCTCCAGGAGCTTTTCCTTCATAAGACAGCATAACAATAAAATATCTGAAGCCATAATAGTTTCTTCATATCTACTGGAGGCATTTTTACACTATTCCATCTGGCCTTGGCCAGATATGACACCTGCAACCCTTCAGGATGAAGCTTGTGGATCA
Source organism: Ceyx cyanopectus (assembly GCA_013401355.1). Taxonomy (NCBI): domain Eukaryota; kingdom Metazoa; phylum Chordata; class Aves; order Coraciiformes; family Alcedinidae; genus Ceyx; species Ceyx cyanopectus. The sequence goes on from VYZU01027715.1 coordinate 266,313, forward strand.
AGGGGAAGAGAAACCAGGCTGAATTCCCAACAGCTTGCCAGTGCTGCCCAAGGAGCAGCAAGAGGTGGCAGAGTGAAGTTGAAATGTACATGGTGAACAAGCTGGAGTGGTTTTCTGTGCCATTAGCGGAACAAATGAGCCTTTGGCTGCTCGAGTGCATGGAGCTGAGTAGTGTGGTGTGGGAGGATTGTCAGGATTATTGGTTTATTGGCAGCAGGGCAGATGGAAACCAAATTTTCCCATGGCAGAGGTGCTGTGTCAGTGATCCCAGACGTTCCCCTAAGAAATTGATGAAGTGGTATGAAAGTAAATTACTGAAGAGCCATCGAAGCAAGTGTGTTATTAATTGCCAATTTATTGACTTCATCCTCAATAAAAAGGAAAAAAAATAAAATTAGGGTTCAGCCTACACTTTGAAAGCTGCGTGAGGTCTCTTGTAGGAGATTCCTGTTAGCTGTGATTAATTAACTTCATTAAACAAATATTAATAGAGTAAACACTTATGCATCTATAAAAAAATTGTAGGGTTAACATAAGTAATGGAAAGTGTGAATCTGGTTCTGGTTAGGGCAGAGTGTGCCACCAGTATCCTCATCTTCTGAAAGACTTCTAGTTGTTGCCCCAGTGAATCTCTCCTAGACCTCACCCACTGGCAAAGAACTGCTGGGTCTCTGCCCTTCAGGTGAAGGTCAGAAATCTATTGCTGATTGTCACAGGACTTTAACAGAGTTAATTCAAACAGCACTGCAGCTTGCTTTTGGTGTTTATTATTACCCTGGGCTCATGATTACAGTAAAAAGCTCCTCTCTTGTGTTAATTCTTTTTCTTCTATTAACTTGCTGCTTCTAGCTAATCATTTAACTAATGTGGATGTCAGTTCATCTGTAAAAAATACATGTTATCATCTGTGCAAAATGCTCTGGGAAATACAGGAAGAGCATTTTCAGACTCTCCCTTGGAAGCCTGGAATTTTACAGTGATAGTGGTTAATGTGTTAAATATTACTGAGCATGCTGTAGGTTTTTTAATATTGGAGAGAGGAATGAAATTCCTACTAATAGGATATGGAAGTGGAGGTCTCCTTAAGCACTAAAAAAAACTATGTACTGTTTTTTCCAGATTGATCATGTACTATTTAAATTAATAGGGGTGTTTTTTTTCTGTCAGTATTGATTAGGACATGTAGATTTAATAATTGCTAATAGTGCCTACAGCCTAGTGCATGTCAAATACATGAACTCTCTCCCCTTCTGCCTTTTTCTGACACCAGTGAACTTATGGGTTTGGTGTTTTGTTTGTTGCTTTGAGTGGCTGATAAGTTGTTGGCCAGGTAGGAGGGAGAATGCTTGACTTTGACTCAGAGTTGAATTTATTGGGAAAATATCATTGTGGGCACTGTCCCCAGGGTGGGAGCTATTACAGAGTGGCTTAATTCACTGTCAGGTTTTTTGTGTGGCCAGTTTCCCCATGAAAGCAGCCTTCTAGAAATCTGCTTAATCACTAGTACTGTTTTCAGAAGAAACATTATGTAAGGATCTGTCTTTTTCTATTAACAGCTCCAAACATTCTCAATACATCCAAGTGATTTTTTTTCTCAGTCACCCATGCTATGCTTCCCTTCTTTGGTGCTGTCAGCCTCACCTACTTTGTTCATGCTACTTCAGCTTTGATCTTGGCTAATGGACATGAAATTCACACCGCTTACTGACTTGGCAAGCTAGAGCAAGTTCCTGCTGCTCATCATGGTGAGACCAGCCACTTCATTCTGGCCCCTTACACATCTGCTTGTTTGTCTAACAGCAACATGATTCAGTTGCTGCATGTGCTGCTCACACATTGATTTTTTTTCCATGTGAAAATCAACAACAGCAGAATTCTACAACTGAAGGTCTAAAAACTTTGATTGCCGTGGATAGATTTGAAGAGATGTGATTTTGATTTTTAAGTAAAGTATGTGGTAAAAAGTTTCATACACCTTAAGTGAAGGTTTTTCCCTGCAGAAGGAGGAGGACTGTGTTCACTGGGAAGTTGGAGAGTGGTTGTTTGTAACCCCTCCATCCACTGTTGGCCTGAAGAAACACCTATTGACCCAAAATAGCCCCTTTGCCCAGAGGGTGTCATGACAGACTACAGGGGGCATTAATAATAAGCTGCCTGGTGAATTAGTAATAAGCTAAGAATAAAGAAAAATGATCAAGTAGATTTTTCTAATCTGTGTCTTAATTTGAAGCTGGAAAGCTTTGGATGTGTTGAGCATCATTATCATTAAACCCTCCTGAAGGCACTGGGAGATCATCACAGCACTTCATGCATTTGCCAGCGTGTGTTTGAATCATTCAGAGCTTCTTTGACCCTAGTTAATGATAAATTTTCTGCCTTCTGAGAAGAACCTTTTGGATATAATCATTTGTCTTTAGAAAAAAAAATTCAGAACACCTTTTTCAAAACATTCAAATTTACTATTTTGCTTTGATCCAAATTCTTTGTGATTTTTTAAATCAGTTTTTTTAATGAGCTTCTGTTCTTTGAGGGTTTGTTTTATTTTGGTTACTTGCTGTTCTTTATTTCTAGTAATTCTAATGTTTTTTAGAGTCTGCCTTAAGTCTGCAAAATTAATCTTACTGGAATATTACATTCACATAACTCAAAACAGACAGTGCTGGGAAATTCCCTCCGATGGCAGGGCTGGGGCAGCATCATTTCAAGGTGACTTCCCATTCTCCTTCAGATGGCTTGGGCAAAGTGTAAGCCACATCCTTTAACAACCTCAAACCAGGGTTTTGTAGCAGCAGAGTTATTGTAATGATGAAAAATTACCAAGAGGGCTTGCTGAGAAGTGTTACCTTCTAGTGCACTACCTGCTCTTCTGCTCAGAATGCCTCAGGAAAATCTTAGACTTCTCTAATCTTCTTATTTTAGTAGCTAGAGGAAGGATTTAAAAGTGGGATGTTACACAGAACTTCTCTAGGGCATATTGATTTATTTCTTTAGGCTTCTTTTCCATTATCCGTTTTATTTAGTGTCTAGTTTTCTGATGAGTCTTTCCATTCTTTCTTAAACTAAAAGCAAGGCAGCATCTACTTTCTCCCTTCTTGGAAGCTAAGTCAAGTACTGGCTAACTAATTAATTTCCCTCTTCCTAGAGGAGTAAAACTTACTGTATAGGTACAAATCTGTGTACTTTCCTCGTGTTTTATTCAGTGTAGAACCAATACAGGCATTCTTCTAGCCCTGTTGAAAGATACCAAAAAGTTATGTATTTTGATTCCCAACCTTTCTCCTTTTCCTCCAGTTCCATAATGCTGAGAAGCTATTGCAAGTCTCTAGAGGCAGACTCCCAGTTTTAGCGAGGGGAATGTTCTGGGCAGGGCTTTGTTAACCTGGTGCTCTGTGGTTTTGCCTCATCAAGCCAGCCAAGGGCTCTCTGTGTGGAATGTTANTATTTTGGTTACTTGCTGTTCTTTATTTCTAGTAATTCTAATGTTTTTTAGAGTCTGCCTTAAGTCTGCAAAATTAATCTTACTGGAATATTACATTCACATAACTCAAAACAGACAGTGCTGGGAAATTCCCTCCGATGGCAGGGCTGGGGCAGCATCATTTCAAGGTGACTTCCCATTCTCCTTCAGATGGCTTGGGCAAAGTGTAAGCCACATCCTTTAACAACCTCAAACCAGGGTTTTGTAGCAGCAGAGTTATTGTAATGATGAAAAATTACCAAGAGGGCTTGCTGAGAAGTGTTACCTTCTAGTGCACTACCTGCTCTTCTGCTCAGAATGCCTCAGGAAAATCTTAGACTTCTCTAATCTTCTTATTTTAGTAGCTAGAGGAAGGATTTAAAAGTGGGATGTTACACAGAACTTCTCTAGGGCATATTGATTTATTTCTTTAGGCTTCTTTTCCATTATCCGTTTTATTTAGTGTCTAGTTTTCTGATGAGTCTTTCCATTCTTTCTTAAACTAAAAGCAAGGCAGCATCTACTTTCTCCCTTCTTGGAAGCTAAGTCAAGTACTGGCTAACTAATTAATTTCCCTCTTCCTAGAGGAGTAAAACTTACTGTATAGGTACAAATCTGTGTACTTTCCTCGTGTTTTATTCAGTGTAGAACCAATACAGGCATTCTTCTAGCCCTGTTGAAAGATACCAAAAAGTTATGTATTTTGATTCCCAACCTTTCTCCTTTTCCTCCAGTTCCATAATGCTGAGAAGCTATTGCAAGTCTCTAGAGGCAGACTCCCAGTTTTAGCGAGGGGAATGTTCTGGGCAGGGCTTTGTTAACCTGGTGCTCTGTGGTTTTGCCTCATCAAGCCAGCCAAGGGCTCTCTGTGTGGAATGTTAATGGGGTGAAGTAATGAATGCAGGATGGGATGGCAGATTTCAGCATGCATGAAGCCCTTACTTGGGGGGGTTGGAGGAGATCCTTGCAGACAGTAGCTAAGAGATAAAAGCAATGGGAATTTATTAATTATTTTTTTTTAAGCTAACAGCTGGATCTCTGCTGGAAAATGGGCTTTGAAGTCAGAGAGTGGTATGAGTGTCAGAGTGTAATTAGAAATGGAGCTACATCTATTTATTTTAATTTGGGCTTGGTGAAAGGAGTGAAGTTGATGGTCATCTTGGTTTTAACACAGTTGCAAAAATTGTTCAAAACGTTCTTAATTGTTCAATTAATGCTAGTAGAGATGGGCATCAGGGGAGCTGGAATGGGAGGTGCTTATTCCTATCAGCCAGACCTTAAGAGCAGCAATAAATGTTGTAATGTTGATGTAAAATACTTAGCCTCGTGTCATTTACCTCTTAGAAATAATGAAGTGTTTCTAGCCACATCTAATTCACCTGCAAGTGGTGTATTTAATATTAAATAAAATATGGTGACAAATATTTCATGTTGTGACTGGTATTTGAAAAGTGTTGGATACATCAAGGTGATTTGCACAGATCTGCTCAGATGTTTTCTTTGAGAGTCTGATTTCCTGGAAGGCATTTGGTGCTTAATCATATGAACTCTGACTGTGGTATCACAGGAGCAAAATGATCAGTCTACCACATATATTTAATCTTAAAATGTGGATTAAAAATTATTCAGCTGCTTTTCTTTGTCTTTTTATCCTTGAAGTAGAAATTCCATAGAATTTTTGTTTGCTTACTTTGCCTTTTTCTTTTGTTTACTTGACCTCTTCTCTTTTTTTTTGCTAGTTTTTAAGGCATTTCTGCAGTTACCTGTTGAGATGGAGACTGTTTGGGCTCTTAAGCAAGAGAATCTGAGGCAGATAGGAGGCAGCAAGTGAAAAGGAGTATGATCTAAAAAGAAGTGATAAAACAAGTACATTCTCTAGTAATGACCTTATTGTGGTAAATGCATTAAAGAATTGAAATACCCTTTTTTGGGGGGGGGAGTGACATCACACTTGACCAGCTATTATTTTGCTAAATGATTGATAGATCTGTGGCTGTATTTGATTTCTCTGAAAGTTAATTCATTGTGATGATAGAAAATTCAACAGTTGCTCTCTCTATACATGTGTAAACCCACACACATTTTTCAGTAAACAAATATTTCATGAGATTACAACTAGTGAATATATATTTTTAAATGGTAATATTATATTAAAGTTGTATTTTGCTGAGCTTGGCTGCTAGAGGTAGCTGTCAGTGACAGGGGGATGCTCTGGTAACTCTTGGAACAGTGCAGTGATTAATATATAGTAAGATTTTTTTTCTTTCAATAGGAACTGGTGCACCAGGGATGTTTGATGTTTGCTTTTCAAAACCCAAACCTTTCAGCACGTCTTTTCATAACCATAATTAGAATGGCTAGTGCCAAATCCAAAATGTTTATTTGAGAAATCCTGATTAAATAGGACAAACAAATGTCTGGGGAAAGAATTTTATCTGCTCCAGTAGCCCTGCTGGTCTGGATCTCTGTGTATTCTGGTCAGAAGTGCAATTAAGACAGTCAGCGTTCTCTCCCTCTCTACAGGTTCTTAACATTACCAACCAAAATCCTTCTCAAATGGCCAGGAAAAAAATCCATCTGCCTTAAGAGGAGACTCCCTGTTAGTTCCAAATTACGAAGAAAGTTGATATCTTTGCAGCCATAAAGTCAACTTCATGGTAATGCACCCCCCAGTTCCCCCAGCTGTCGGCTGGCACGATAGCCATCAGCATCACCAGCCATGCTCTGTGCCTCTGACCCTTCCCTGCCCCTGATACTGCACAGTGTCTGTTCCCTGAGCTCATGAGCAGACAGATCAGGAGGCTTGCCCTGGAAATGTGCTTCAGGGTTGGCATTCCCTTCCAGGGCTGCTGTTTTGTCTGATGCAGTCACAGAGCTCACCACTGCTGCTTGCAAAACTGCAGGCCAGGCTTTGGGTTGGACCAGTTAGCTCAGGGAGTGACATCAGGCTGCTGTTGCACATTCCAGAATGGCAGGGTGGCTTCTAGGTGTTTATAATCCTCTCCCAGTTTTCCCGCATCCTCTTACCCACTGGCATTCCTTCTGCTTCTCAGCATGGTTACACGTCCCAGTCGCCTGATAACTTTGCCACTTGTACTTACTTCTCTAGTACAGGAAGCTTTCTGCTCATTTTCCTTTTAATTTTCAACTCACAGACATTCTGATAAACCCTAAGCAAACAAAAGCCATCATCATCAAATATAAATGCATTTTCTACGGGGACTGAAGTACCTCTGATATATCTTGGCACCGTGTGTCATTTCGTGCACTTTCTGATCCGTGTCGGACACTCCTGATAATTCATTTTCAAATCTAGTTTTTCAACTTTGACTCCTGTACTCTTGTTTAGAGAGGCAATTATGATTTTGATTGAGCTATCATTCCATTCCTTGACTCCTGATTTTTATTTTGTTTGAGGATTTTTTGTTACAATTCAAAGGTTTTTTTTCCAGTTACTTTCCTGTTTCCTTCTGCTTGGTGATTTTGTTGGAATAACCAAAAGAAAAATCTGTGAGTAAGTGAATGAAAGCTTGGGAAACATCTGAAACATCTACACACTGGAGCCAAGGAGCCTTCCACTCAATTTTTCAAACGAGATGTAAAGATCATACCCTTTGCACCTTAAGTGATGTAGGTTTTAGGATCTTTTACCACCTGGTTAATGGTCTTTAAAGGCAATGAAGTGTTGTTATCTAATTTCCATCTCCAAGCAGCACAGCTACAGTGGTAGTTTGCAGTTCTGTTGATACGATTAGCTACAACTTGGAATGATTTTTGGATTTCTTTTTCTCACATAAGCAGTACTTACTGCATCTTGAACCCAGAAGAATCTTTCTGCTGGTGGTGGTGGTGGTTTCTGGCATTGCAGGGTGATGCAACATGTGTTAAGCCAGTGGGTTTTCAAATCTGAGCCCTTTTCCCAGTGAGGGTTGACAAGTGTTGTGCTGGGCAATCAGAAGGCTGGTGGAGGGGCTGGAGCTGAGTTCCAGGGGAGGGATCAGTGCTTGGCATACTTTCTTGGGTTTAGTTTGTGTTGGGGGATTTTCTGTGAAACCTTGCAAACATTTCTGCTTCCACAGCTCCCATGCCAGCTCTGTCTCTTCTAATAAACTGTAGAGCTGGTTGCTGTGTTCCTACAGCCTTTCACCTAACAATAAATGACTTCTTCCCTGTAGATTACCAGTCCATTCAGGAAGCCATTGAATAATTGGTGGTGATTTAACCCTCCCGTTCAGTGGAAAGGTTGTGGAAGAACTGGCTTTTTTCAGCTGGTGTTTTTCTGCAGCTATTTTGGGAAACGATGCCTGAGGCTTACAGGATGAAGGCTGAAAGAACATTAATTTGTGAGTCTGACAGGGCTGTTGATTCAGGCCAGCTTCAATTCGAGGGAGGAGCTGCTGCTCTGGATGTCCTGGCAGAGATGATCCCACCAAGACTCCAGCTACTCCACGGAGGGCAAAGGCAGCTGAGCTGAGAGAAAAATTTACACTGACATCTCCTAATCCAGGAGGTGATACTCTGGTGACAACCCATAAGAGCTGTTTCAGCACCTTGTTTCTTCAGACACTGTGGACAAAGCAGTTCCCTCCATCTGCTGCCTGCCTTAGGACAGCGTGGCCTTCTAGATAACTGCTGGACATTTAGCAAGTACAATGCACAAATAATGATGGATTATTCATACGGGTGATTAAATACATCAAGAATCAGATCTAGGCTGTGGATGATGAAAAGAGCAATTATTCTATGGTTGCTCAGTTCTCAAGAGCAGTAGCCTTCATTTTTTGGGTGTTTTCATGTAGTTTTTCAAGCATTGTATGGGGATCCTTGCATTTAAGAAATTGCCTGTGAACAAATTAATTAAGGTCACTGCTTTAGGGTGTTTATTTTCTTTAACATTACTGCCCCCATATGGATATAGTCAGAACACACAGTGGATGTAGGGAAGGCATTGTGCATACAAAGTAGCTTTAAAACCATTTCTTTTTGTCAACTCTCAACTCTTAGATTTCAACTCGCTTTTATTTTCTTGGTATTAAAACAAACCAAGGTGTGGCAAAGTAGGTATTGATGCTCTTAAAGAGGTTAACTGAAAAGAAAGGCACTTGAAAAAAAATTATAACTGGTACTTTTGCAAATGCACCTGTAGCCCACACATTTTCCAGATAGTCTTCTTACTGATAAATAGAAATTCAGGCAGTTAAACTCTTTTTGAAAAGTTAATCTCGTGTAATTGTAGCTGCAAACTTAAAAAATAAATGTCAAGATTTCAAAAAGCAAGTTGCCAGGTCAGCTTTAACATCTTCTGAGCAAAGTCATGTAGCTAGCACGTGTGAGTAAATGAGCTAAAAGGAAGGGTTTTTACAGCTAAACATGGTAATAAGCTGGAGGAAATGTAACTCCTCATTTAGATCATGTAATTATCAGTTAAACTAATTTTAGTGCCAGATTTAACTGCTTTCTGGCAGTAAAGAAATTAGTGGAATAAGTAAAAAAAAAAAAAAAGTGACATGTTTTTCCCAATATCTTTTTGTGGTTCAGTATAGTATTATCATACGAAATTTCCAATCCTGAGCTGGTTGGATTGAAAGATTATTTTTAACTAGCCCCGTGCAGGAACATAAAATAATTTAGGAATTAATAAAGATTTACTATTGCCACAGCATCATTTTATTTTTCATTTCTGGGACACCAGGGGAACAGTTAAAACTCTTTTTTAAATCAGTTAGTGTTCCAAGCCAAGTTGAGTGTTTACAGGCCAAGTCCAGTGTTCTTTTATTTATTCCAAGTAGCTCATTCAGTAAATTCTTTGCCTGTCCCAAAGGGCTCTATGTGGAAAGGATCTTTACAAGTACAAAGTCAGTGTTAGACTTGCACTCTATGCCTCTTTAACCCCAGTTTGTCCTACACACTGGTGCCAGTTCCCCTGTGCAGTGTTACATGTGTTCTGCATGGGGTGACAGGTTAAAAATTGCTATCGATTAGAGTCAATGAGAAATTATTATTTTGTTTTGCCTAAAAGTTTGCAAAAACTGATTGTAGCCTGTGAATAAGCAACTTAGGACAGATATTTGGCAGTAAATATTGAAGTCATGTTAACCTTGCCATCCATATTTACCTTAAATTTTGAACTCCATCTTCTGACATTGGATCCATTTGGGTGTTGTTATTTCTCGCTACTGAGTTTAATTTACATTTAAATATTTCTTTCTCTCTGTGCTACTGTGGTCGGATTCCAAGTATTGCAGTGTTTCTTCTTTAATAATTAGAAATATCTAAACCATTGAACATTTTTTTCTTAGAGGTAGTTACTGTGCAAAAACAACTTGGGTATTCCTAGCTAGCAGCAGCGGGAAATTATTTTCTGGCAAACTCTCTGGATTTTAAGCAAAGACTCTTCTCTTTACAAATATCTGTAAAATAAGAAGATGAAATTGAAAACTTCCAAAGCAGTTAAATTAACGATTAGTGGTAACTAAGCAGATAAAGCTTATTCCACGTCAAAGCAGTGCTGTGGTGTGGAGTGGGGAATAACTGAAGCACAGCATGCACAGTACTGCTCTTTTTTGTTACCAGTTATCAGCTGGTTTTCCCTTAAAGTTGATGAGATTTTGCAGTGACTCAGTCTGTGATCCAAGATGGAGTTTTGTTAGAATGACAACTGTGTGCTTGAAATGCTCCTATTATACATCAGTCACTTTTTAAACTGGTTTTAAATGTTCTCACCGGTAAGAAAAAAAAAAGACACAGCAAAACAAACCAACACAAAACACAACCAACAAACCCAAACCAAACAAAACATCAGGGTATAAACAGGCACGAGGCTTTATCAACAGCTGCATTTTACTCCAGCAGTCTGGTTTGCCCACAGGGTCAGGATGGTCGTAAAGGACTCCAAGGGCGAGAAGCAGGTTGTGGAATGATTTCCCTTAATAGCAGCAAAATCGGAGGGAAAATCCTCTTTGAGGTGCAGAGATTCCATAGCACAAACACCGTTGGATTGCTGTTAGCATTTTAAGAGCTTGACATGTGCACTAATAATGCAGGAAATCTTGCTCCAAGCAGTTTGTAGCAGGTAGGATCGTGCCGATGTGTAAAAGACGAGGCACATCCTGCCCCTTCGGAGCACATCCCCAGAAGTACTGCTCAGGAAAGGAGTGTTGTGGAGACACCATGAGATGTTGTTAGCCATCTGCAGGGATATTTGCTTTGTAAATAAACTCAGTGTTCTTATAATGCTCGTGCAGATGTTTTGTACAGTTTACTTAACACTTTTTTTTTTTTTGCTAAAAATCTTAAATGAGGTTTGTAAAATCATAAAGCTGCAGTGTTCAGCTTCCTGCCAAAATAATACTAAAAGTTACATGTTTCTGTTTATTTGTGACATTTCTCTCAGAATACAGTGTAAAAACGTGAAAGCTGCTTTCACTTAAAAATCAGTTTTTCAAGGCAACATATTAAAAGTTCCCACTGTGGCCTGAGTGCATGACAGCAGCTTTCTGCACTTCACTGGCTAAGAGATGCAGTTCTGTACTTTCCCTTACTGGAGTTTTTTCAGTGCCCTCATTAGAGGAGTTTGTGATATTTTATTTTATTTTTTTAACCAAAATGTATATAATCAATTACAATCGAACTGAAGCAATAAGTTCCAGTAACTCTTTATTAGAATCCCCACGAGTGGGAAGTTAATGATCATGTCCTCACACACTGCAAGAATGCATATTTCAGTCTAAAAGAAATTGAGTTGATTTTTATTAGGTGTCTATATTAGTGTTTTGGATGCATCATGTGTAGCTCTTCTGAATCTTTAGAATCATTTATCTTAAGAGCTGACCTTAAATCTACTTACAGAGTTTATTTTAAGACTTACTTAAAATAAGTAATAAATAAGTAATTTAGTTCTGTGAGCAGTAAATGATAATAATATAATAATATAATAAATGATAAAAGTAATTTTGAAATAAGCATCTCCCCATTCAGTGGGGATAGCACTGAAGTGCACAGACCCTGTTCTGTGCAGTAGCTTCTCCAGTGCCAGGGGTGACAGGTCCTTTTTCTGCTGCTGCACTGGAGCCTCACAGCTCTGATTCAGACAGAAGAATCAACCAACGTTTATCACAGAGTAGCTGGGCAATCTGGTTATCTTTAAAGATAATCTGAATGTTGTCTAAATAAATATGCCTTCTGAAGATGTGTTTTTATTACTTACATGTTGGTGTTTGGTATAATGTTTACTATATAATTCAGATTTTTGAATTTAAATTTACCTGGGGACTTTTTATGAAGTGGAAGATAATTTCATGAAAAAAAATTATTTTAAAATTATTCAAAACTGCCATCTGTAATAAAGACAGGATGATAAACAGTCACCATTGTCTGCAGAATCTGAAGCTTTTCTAGGAGCATTAATGCTAGCTCAGGAAGCAGTCAGATGATGAGAAGACCTGTCATCTCAGTTCCTTTGCACCCAGCATGTATGGGGCCCTTCTAGAAGGGGACAGAATGGGTACCAGTGAAGGTGCTGCTTTACATTTCAGATTGTGCTGCCTGAAGCTGTGATTAATAGACTTAATGGGTTCTTTCTGTGCTCTGTGTTTATTTACAAGAAGATTATCCAAGGGAAAGCTATTTATTCTGCTGAGTAGACTGGCGTCCCAGGTGGAAGTGAGAGAACTGACAGAACTCGGGGCAAGGACTCCAGACTGCACTGTGCACATCAGCTCTGCTGGTGTGGATCTCAACCAGGATTTCAGCTAATTGAAAAAAACATATTAACTGGGCTTAAAAAACCTGCCTGATTGATGTTCATAGTATCTGAAACTTCTGCTTCTTTCCCACTAAGCAACTGAGCATGAAAAACTGCCCATTGTACCAGTTGTTGTTGTTGGGAAAAACACAACAGAAGCAACCACCAAAACCAACACATTTGCTTTCCACTGGAGCCCTCCCTATCGAGTTTGTTAAGTGCACAGACAGGGAGGCATAAAAAAGGTTGATGGCAGAACTGCCCCTGTAACTTTACCCATCTTGCAGCGCCACAGCTTTGACACTGTGACATTCTGTGCCTATTTTTATTCTGCCTCCTTGTTGGCTACTCATTTATGTGCTATTTATTGCAGTCTTGAATCCCTGCTGTGGAGTATGAAGTCTTCTGAAGTGATAGAAGGAATACATGAATTAACTGAGATATTTTCTGTTTAGACAAGATGAAGTTTTTCACTCTTCCTTTACTGACATTTTTTTTGCTGTAGAAAAGCATAACCTTATGTGGAATTTCTACTGTAAAGCTTCCTTGCCTTCCTAAATTATGATTCCTCAGCCACTGTGCCTGTGAGGATATTTGTTTCATGGAGCACCTAAGAAATTCTGTGAAATCTTCTGTGTGTTTCCTGTTGCCTCTGAGAAGCTGTAATCTTTAAGAACAAAGGAAATGGAAACCAAACTTCTGTATTATTGACATTACTTTTAAGAGATGAGCCATGGGGCATCTACTGATGAACAGGTTTCTGGTTTGCAACTTAGGGTGCCAGTCAGTTGGTATCCACAGCCCCAAATGTTCAGCTGCTGAAGGAGGGATGAAAACAGTTTCCCTGGGGCCATGTTGCTAGAAGGGAAGGATCCTGGAGCATGCAGGCTGGCTTTTAGATCTGGAAGCTCAGCCATTTGTCCTTCAGGATGCTTGATTTCCATTTCAGTCCACCAGCTGCCTGCTGCGGAGTTGCTTTTTTCTTACTGTTCTCGCGGTCTTGTTGTGAGGAATAAAAAGTTGATGTAGTGAAACAGGCAGTTTGGGGCTTTCCCTTGCCAGGAAAAGTCTTCCTGATGTCCAGCATTCCCTCAGAGGGTAGAGAATGCCCACGTGCAGGGAGCAGAATTGAAGATACATGTGTGGATGCATTTTTATTTCTCTGCTGTCTGCTCTGGGATTTGGAGAATGTATAATGCTTTTGGCACAGAGCACAGTGTGAGTCAGGGAGCATAAAGAGTGAATGAATGATCCTGTGAAACACAAGTTTCTAGGCTTGAATGCTTCAACATGACCTTTTTCACTGACCAGAGCTGCAACCAGCCTTCCCAGTGACCCCAATGGATTTATGTCGTGGTCTAGATGATATTTGCTGGTTTATTGCCTGTTCCTTCCTTCCTACTGAATGCTTTTCTAGAATAAACAGCTTGGTTTTGGAGTCAAAAGCAGCTCGGTTATCATTTTGCACTTGAAGTGATGAGGCAGCAATCCTCAAAAGTGATGAGGCAGGGGAGCTCTTCAGTCAGCCCTGTTCTGGTGACTCTGGATAGCTCTTCACAGCTGGCCACCACCACCAGTTACATCTCCTGGAATGTTCTGGAAACTGCAGGTCCCTCTTATTCCAGAGTGAAAATTACTGTGTTTTCCCATGACTGTTTCTTTTCTCCTAAATTGATCCAATCTCAAATTATTGATTTAACAAATGAAAGAAGGGATTTGCTGCGTCTTATTTCTAATCTCAGTCCATTAAAGGTAGGAATTAGCAAAATTCTTGTCTAACAAAGTTATCCATATAAATATTTTCTATCTAGTCTGCTTGAAATGATACCTGGTACCAGTAGTTCATCAGAAAGCCATTCCATGGAATTACTGCATTTTACAAGTGAGACTAGAAGTCCTTGTAAATTGAAAAATAGCCACCAGAGCCTTTAAAATAGGAACAGGGAGGTCTCAGCCAAGTAGAGCAAGCAGAAAATCAGGAAAATTGACTCATAGTTTCTTCTGTGAAAAACTTTAATGGAATGTTGGGTCTCTTGATCCATAAGAGAAAGGAACTGTGAGTAAGGAAAAGGAAGAGAAGCAGCCTTGCCATTCCAACTCCTATTTGAGTCACAGATCTAAGCAAGCCAAAGATCTTAAGCCTTTTTTTTTTTTAGCATTCTTTGACCTGCTCAGGTGTGAGGAGTGGATGGAGTTCTGGCATGAGAGCTCCAGGTCAGCTTTGGTGTAGGTGTCACTGATGCAGAGGCAGAACTGTTGGGAGCCCCAGAGCTTTCAAATGTGAAAGTATTTTGATGATAGCAGAGCACTGAGCATTAGGAATTTCTATTCTTGCATTAAACATCTAGAAATGAAGGAAGAGGTGTTAGGCAGCTCAGCACAGTTGCTGTTCCAATATAGGAATATTGTGTATTCTAGGAAAGTTGAGCACACTTGGAGATTTTTTCTCTGAGATGAAGTTGGGATCATGTTTACATCAAAGGCCTCCAGTAATCATACCAGTCCAGCTTGAACAGGGAGATGTGCAGACATAGATTTCAGTCGTTAACTCATTGTAGCTGGTATAAGGTAAAACTAATTTTTCACAATCCCTTAAACTTTGATGTGCTTGGAACACCCGTTTCCCTTGCCTGCCTTGGTGACTCAGGATGAAATGCAGGACTCTGGCTCTTCAACTGATTATTTTGCAGACAATCATGTGGTTTGTCATTGATATTCCAAAGGGGATAAAAAAAGCTGCATCTTTAATTTTTATGCTGTATAACTGCAATCTCTAACTCCTAATCCAGCTCTCCAGCTTGGGATGTGACTGAAAATGGCTGTGGATAGCTAATTGGGAAAGCCTGTTTGGAATGTGGGTGAGCAAGCCATTTTGGCAGTAAGCAGAGCAGTAAAGAGGAGTCTTTTTCCCTTAGTTGACTCCCAGGCTAAAATTAAACAGAGTTAGATATTTCCACACGTAGTGATTTACAGTGCATCTGTTCTGAGTCAACTGGCAGAAAGAACTAATTACCTATGGATGTTTATCAAGAAAGAACTCTTCACTGGTGTGTGACGTGCAGATCTGCATTTTCAGAGAATCCCTTAGTGGAAATGCCCTTCCAAACAAGAAGACAGGGACTCCAAAGATGAGTCATTGTTATCCTTTAAATTAATTGGATGCTAACTCAACCTGTATCAGCACCTGCCCATCATTGGTGTGCCCCGAGACCTCTAGGAGTCATGAGCTGCATGCTCAAATAATTGGTGGTGCAGTTTATCCAGCAAGATGGTGTAATGTTTTCTTTAGTTACTTAGTTACTAAAAATAAACAAAACTTGTCAGAATTAGCTTTTATTGTAGATCATTCCCTTTGTTCACAGTCGTGCTTCCTCCCCAATAAAAAGTGTACATTAACTATAACTTAAACTTCAGCTTCCTCTAGAGTTTTTTCAGTTCACTTTATAGGGGATATCTAAAATGTGTCAGTGAAAGTTTTTACTGGAAATAGCAATGTAGATGTTTGGATACTGCACATAACACAGTGCAGAGGTTAGAAATAATTCTGCCAGGGTGATCCTCTTATTGTTGCAGAGAGAAAAAGCCCCTTTTCTGCACGTGAACAGCAAAGCTGCAGCGTGGAATAGGGTTGTTGTGGTGTTAGATGGTGAGCTTCAGTACATAAATCAGTGGCTGAGACCCCCAAGCTAGTGACCCCTCTCCTCCCTGCTCCTCCAGCAGCCTTTGCTCAGCTCTCAGTGTGGGAAGAAGTGGTGGAAGAGCCACTGCAAGCACAGGAGGCCCCAGGTTGTCTTATGCAGGCTTCCCAGCCCTTTGGGAAAGCAAGTGCTGTTGTAGCTGCAGCTGGCACCTCCAAGGAAGCTGGTCAAGAAGCTTGTCTGTGGGGTGTGAGTCCTCCTCTGCCACCCACCTGCAGCCTCCCCTTGGCTCAGAAACTCAGGAGAGAGAAGAAAGTTGAGGAGGAAGGAAGTGATTTGCCCAAACTGTGCCTGGCAAATGACACCAGGGCTTCAAGGAAGTTCCCAAGCGTTCAGAGATCACCTGGTACTGGGTTTGATTCTTATCAGGCAACTCATTTGCTAGGTAGGTGTAAGAAATAGTATCTCTGTGGAGAGCTGGGATCTGGAAAAGAAACCTAGTGTGGTCTGGGGCTATGGTCTGGGGTTTCTGAAATGTCAATTTAATTAAAAGGAGAAAAAGGGAGGAGAGAAAAGAAAGTTCACCACAGTCGTAATGAAATCCAGGAAACTCAAGCATTGCATTTTGACAGAGACCAAATAGCAATTAATCTTAAAATGAAAATTAAATGTGTCAAGAGTCTGCTGCCAACTTACAGACTGGTCCTTCACATCAGAGAGGTCTTCCTCAAAAACTGGGAGGATTCTTCTTTCCTGACATGAAAACACAAGCCTGTAGGCTGACTGTTCTTCACTCTCTGGGAGGTCTCTGACTCCCACTTGTCACGTCACATATACACCAAGCCTTTAAGCATGGCTGTCAACAGGCTGGTGTCTTCTAAAGATAGAAGATGCTCTGACTCTAGCACCCAACTCTCTCAGAAAAGCTAATGATTGCACCATGTACTTTTTCCATCCTGTGCTACCTTCTGCTGCCTCTTTCTGGTCTCCTCCAGATCCCTGTTCTTAATTGCACATCACCCCTTTGTGCTTGACATCAGCTTTGCCTTAACTAGCAGATGTATTTCTGAGCTTCACTGGTGACATTTAAAGCCCTCAGCTCACACAGTCTGTGTGTAGGAGCTGCTCACAGTGTGTGTTCCAGCTCCAAGCCTCTGCTTGGAAAATGATTGATCTGTGTGTTTCTTGCCTGCTCTTTTCCCATTGTACTCACCAGGCTTGGCCTCTGCTTGGTGGCTCTTCTGCCATTTGAAATTCAGCTGGTTTTCAAATTTCCTTATGGCAATATTTTGGGGTGGTTTATTTTTCCATTTACCGTTTTGGTGGTGGTGGTATGTGTTTTGAGGCTTATGTTTTTGCTGGTTTTCAGAAAATATATTGAATTATGGGACAAGCTTTGTGAATTTATCAGAATTTATTATTAGATTCAGATTGCAGCTTAATTATATTGTATACTACAGAGTAAATGTATCTTGCTTTAGGAGCTATGCCTCTTTGAATTAGAGAACTAGTGCAGTTTCATAGAACTTGGTGCTGAGATCTAATTAGAAAGGATTTCTGTTTTGAATTTATTTGTCTTCATTATTTCATTTATTCATTGTAAAATTGCAAAACTTACATGAAAAGATAAGTGCCTATTGCTACTTCCCACACTTTTTCAATAGATTTTATACTTTTGTATTAGATTAGTCCATTTGCTTCTAAATTATATTGCTGTGTAATTAAGTACTGCTGCAATAGAGATGGTAGTATTAAAACAAAAGCCTCATTAATATGAGGTTTTTAATGCAGGTTAAATGGAAATAGTGCTTCATCAATTGGGTTTTACTGTGCTTGGCTTGAAATAGATGTTTTCTGGATACTGAAAATAGCTTTTCTCCAATTTTGACCCTTAATGTTGCCTGTGTGTTTCTTTGTAAGCATAAGAAAAATAGAAGTTAATTTTTAAGAAATGAAAATATATTGCCCTGCCTTGTAATCCTAATTCAGAAGTGAGATTTAAAGAAAATAAGATACTGTTCTAGAGCAAGCTTTTCTTTATTGAGGTTGGTGGAGTCATGTTCTATTCTCTTTCTACCAAGGGTCTTGTTGGCTCATTTCTTGCATGGTATTGTTGGCTGAGAAGCTGAGGGAAGGGGAGGGGGGGTGTTCAGTTCACAACCTTGTGAAAACAGGCATTTTTCTTGGCCCTAAATTCCAACAAGCAAAATCCAAAGGCAATTCTCTGCTTTTTTTCCTGTGTGTGTCCCCGTCACACTGGCAATGCTGGGAAGTTTCTCACTTTCAAGAGCTTGTTGAAGTTCATGTTTTAGTTACTACACTCGATTCAGATTTAATATAAATAGATATGTAAGTCCAATCCAAACACAATTCTGCATCAAAGACCATTTCTGTGCAAGAAAAATGAATATGTCTATGGAGCTCCTGTAGCCAGCTCCTTTTTGGTTTACATGTTCTTGTCTTTGGTAAATAGGTGCGGTGCTCTTGTCCAGCGTGCAAGGATTAGCAGTGAACGTTGACCCAGTCCTCTACACTTGGCTTATCTACCAGCCCCAGAAACGAGCTAGCAGGCACCTGCAGCAGGTACGTGTCTTGGGGGGGAGAAGGGGTACTTTCTCTTCCCTTCTCTGTGTGCCAGTCTTTACAAGAAGCTGGGGCTCTGTCTGTGTGGCACAGTGTTTTCTTTGATGTAATCTTGACCTTCGTTTCCATCCCTTTCGGGGAACAACACAGGTTTTGCCTGATTTTAAATGTATTTTTAACTGTTCTTTGGCAGACCAGTGAAATGTTGTACAGCTTAGATTTGTCAGAACGGATGGAGCTACTGCTCTGTGTTGCCTCATGTTCTGTCTCATTTCTAAGTGATCAGTTATTAAGTGGCCAACATAAAAATCTTCTGCTGTTTGTCTTGTAATTCCAGAACACTCTGCACGTTGCAGACCAGGGAACTTTCATACCAGGCAACACGATCTGGAAACTTTTCTGTTTCTTGTGTGCAGATGACCTTGTTAGGCAGTAATTGTCAAATGTTCATTTCAATCCAGTTAAGGTAATTCTGCACCAGCACCACCCAGAAATCTTCACTGTGCCACTTGCTGCCTTGTTGTTTTAATAACTTTATGATGGTTTTTGAATGTGCTCAGTTATTCTTCATTCCTGCAGCACAGCGTTTCCTGGTGTTTTAAAAACTCTTTTTTTTTACCATTTGCATCCTTCCAAGATGTCACTGAGCCTGATTATTTCAAATATTCACGTGCAAGCTGCCTCTTAACATTAATGTACATAATCCAATATTACTCAGTGCTTACTCCTTTGAGTACCTTTGTATACCGAGTGGCTTGAAAGGTTTAGTGACTACATTAGGAAACTTGTCCATAGTTTTGATCTTAACCAAGTTTTAACGAAGTAGGCATTTTGAAATTTATACAGCTTTCTAAATTTGGTGATCTGTTTCAGATTAACATTACTGTAACACATTACTAATGATATTAGCATTTAGAATTGCTTAGTTATTTGAAATACAAAATATTCAAAATGTGAATGTATAAACCCATATTGACAGTTTCAGTAATAGGATGCACACAGTAGTAGAAATTACACTGTAGCAGTCATGAAGAAAAGCTGTTGGAAAATGGTACCAGTTATTAAATCATCCTTAACCAAAGCCTTTTTTTCTTTATATATTACTGTAATTAGGATAAGGATTCTAGTCAAGCTTATTTCCTTGTATATTATTTATTGGAAAAGGTTTAGCTCGTTACCATAGTTTAATTATATAACAAACCAAAAATGCTCTTTACAACCTTCACAGTTTTTCAGCATTTAATGGAACAACTGTAAGCAAGTATTAGGGCCAAAATGTTATTTATAATGTTCCTGCTTTTTTCCTCTAGCCTGTCCATCTTATACAGTTGTAACAAAAGAAAACACATCTCTTTAGAGGTTTCTTCTGCGATTCAGAGATCATAAATGTCAACTCTACATTTTAATGTCTACTTAGTTGTAGTCAGGAGTCGATGCTTTGATCTGCAGACAGAGTCAGGAACTCCCGCAGTACGTTTTGGTGCTGAAGCGTGCCAGCATCACGAGTTCAGCAGGAGAAATCCCGTTCCTGCTGTCGTTGGGATGGGGCTGGGGCCGCGGCTCCCCTCAGGGCCGGCCGGGGCTTCGCGCCGCTGGGGCAGCGGAGGCTGCGGGGGCGTGGCCGGGGCGGCGGCGGCCGCTGGGGCGCCTGAGGCGAAGCTGGGCCCGCGCAGCGCACGCGCGGAGGGGTCTTGCTCGCGAGCTCGGCGCGAGGCGCCGCGTGGCGGGCGGGAAGGAGCCTCCTCAGCCCTCAGCGCCCTCTGAGGGGACCCGGACGCGGCGGAGCTGCCCCGCAAAAGGGCGGGCGTCCGGGTGTCCGGCCGTGGGGACGGCAACCTGCGTGCGGTGTGACAAGGTGACTGATCTGCTCGGTCGGGGGGCTGAGTTGGGGGAAGGAGCCGTCTGTCGGAGGAGGGTGATGGGGTGTGAGCGGGAAATGGGCTCGGTCTCTGCATTGCCCTGTCCTCTCATCCTGGCAATGAGACACCTTGGGCCCTGGGGACCCACAAAAGCAAGACCGAGCAGCAACCCCCACCCCTAAGAGCAGTACGTGCCGCAGGTGCGATGCTTTAAGCTCCCTAGACGCTCACGAGCAAGTAGAGCCTAGTGAGAGGCTCGACCACAAAAACAGTAGTTAGCATAAAAGAAACGGTGGGTCTCATAGTGGGAGACTGTTAAAGGCTTTAGGGACACCTGTCTGCCCACCTGAGAAAGAATGGTGTGAAGTTGGCTGCCTCCTGGGAGGAAAAATCCCTGATGTTGCTGGAAGGGTGAGACAGCTTGTGAAGGTCACTGACTGCTGCCTGTTGTTACTCAGTGAGTGACCCTGAGAGCAGGAACCCGGGCAAAATCCAGGCTCTGAGGGCACCACTTACCTTTGCCTTAGGGCAGAGAGGTGTAAAAGAATCATGAACATTAATTTCTGGCTCCATGATTGGTGCCATCGGGAAGGTTTTGGCTTCTGCCACAAAGCAGGTTGGTTTTATTGCTTCTATGACTTAGCAGGTACACTGCTGAGTGAGGTGGGAGATACGTAAGATGATACAGAGGTGGCAGAATTGCTCATGTCTATACATATCTTTATATATATAAATATGGTGGGTGTCAAGTGGGAGGGGCCATGCTCTTCAGTAATAGGACAAGGACTAATGGGTATCAACTAGAACATAGAAAGTTCCACCTCGATGGCAGGAGAGACTTTTTTTCCTGTGATGGTGCCAGAGCCTGGCCCAGGCTGCCCAGGGAGACTGGGGAGTCTCCTCTGGAGATGTTCAAGCCCCACCTGGATCTGTTCCTGTGTGGTCTACTCTAGGTAGGGGGGGTGGAGTCAGTGATAGCCAGAGGTCCCTTCCAACCCCTAATGTTCTATGATTCTATGAGAAAACCCCCACAGATTGGCAACAGGGGCAGGAAGAGAAGAAAAAGTTGGTTGTGGTGAGAGTATTTTCACCTCACCATCTTCTCTTCCTAGATAATCACCATACTAAGTATTACATGCTTCTTCATTTAAAAATCCACTATTAGTAGGTCATCTTGCCTGTTTAGAGCACTGTACTGTGTGTGTAGTGTTCAGTATTCCACACCTGAAACCTTTGCCAGCTAATAGGTTAAAAACAACAAAAAAACCCCAGAGCACTAATTTTAAGTGGCAGCAGCTGTTGTGATTGTCTTTGCTTAGTTGTATTAGTTAACCTGTTATGTGATAGCTCTACTGGTTTATGGATTGATCCTCAACTTTTGGTTCTTCATTTGGCAAGAATAAATTAAAAATAGACATTTTGATTTTACTCTGCTTTATATACAGTATGTGTGACTGCTCAGAAGTACATTTGTATGAGCCAGATACATTTCAGTCATTCCATANTTGCTCATGTCTATACATATCTTTATATATATAAATATGGTGGGTGTCAAGTGGGAGGGGCCATGCTCTTCAGTAATAGGACAAGGACTAATGGGTATCAACTAGAACATAGAAAGTTCCACCTCGATGGCAGGAGAGACTTTTTTTCCTGTGATGGTGCCAGAGCCTGGCCCAGGCTGCCCAGGGAGACTGGGGAGTCTCCTCTGGAGATGTTCAAGCCCCACCTGGATCTGTTCCTGTGTGGTCTACTCTAGGTAGGGGGGGTGGAGTCAGTGATAGCCAGAGGTCCCTTCCAACCCCTAATGTTCTATGATTCTATGAGAAAACCCCCACAGATTGGCAACAGGGGCAGGAAGAGAAGAAAAAGTTGGTTGTGGTGAGAGTATTTTCACCTCACCATCTTCTCTTCCTAGATAATCACCATACTAAGTATTACATGCTTCTTCATTTAAAAATCCACTATTAGTAGGTCATCTTGCCTGTTTAGAGCACTGTACTGTGTGTGTAGTGTTCAGTATTCCACACCTGAAACCTTTGCCAGCTAATAGGTTAAAAACAACAAAAAAACCCCAGAGCACTAATTTTAAGTGGCAGCAGCTGTTGTGATTGTCTTTGCTTAGTTGTATTAGTTAACCTGTTATGTGATAGCTCTACTGGTTTATGGATTGATCCTCAACTTTTGGTTCTTCATTTGGCAAGAATAAATTAAAAATAGACATTTTGATTTTACTCTGCTTTATATACAGTATGTGTGACTGCTCAGAAGTACATTTGTATGAGCCAGATACATTTCAGTCATTCCATATGTTCTGCATCAAAATCACATATTTTGTATTATCTGGGTGTTAAAAATAATCACATTTTTGGTTCACTGAATTTGTTAGACTTTTATGAAATAAATTTGTTACCACTGTATTTTTCAATAGCTCAGAATAATCCAGGAGGTTGGGGCAGCAAATTCAAAAGACATCTTACATATCCTGCATGATGAAACTGTGCTAGGTTTTAAGCAGGGTTTAAAGTAGCACAGAGCTTGAGTTTTTTTCTTAATGTTCTCATATATGTAGCCAAAATTGGTGTTCATTTAAAAAAACACTTAAGTATATGTATAGCAGCAGTAGTTGGGTTAGTGTAGTATCTGCGCCAGTTGCTTACTTGCTGCTTTTTAACAGTTCTTGAACTCAGCATATTTATAATATATGCTTAAGCCCCTTGTGTTTCTTTGGTCTAAAAGCCCCATTGTAAAGCTGTTTAATACTTTATGAAAGATTATTTTGAACAAAATTTGGGAGAGACACTACTATACTGACTTGTATATATGCTGTTTACTGCTTGTTAACATTGCTTCCCTAGTAAAAGGTGAAACAAAGCTACATTTAGAGGCTTTGTTTCCATTAATTTAATATTTTATTGTGACTGGTTTTTGAAGCTTTTGTCAGATGTGGCCTTGGCAGTGAGACCTTGTTTCTAGTAAATTTGAAATATTTTGTAATATATTAGTTTGACTATTTTTTCAATATTTTGTTCAGATGTGGTTTATTTTTGTAAACCAGTGCTATTTTTCATATATATGTAAGCTCATACTTAGCTTTGCATCAATAAATGTTTGAAGAGCTTGTTTTCCTTACAGCCTTAGCTGTACTTTGATGAGGGGCAGTTAGGTATGTGATATGTTTTGCAATGAATATATAAATGAGTGCATTTAATAAATTTAATAAATATTTATCTTCCTCAATGCACAGTAGTGTAAAGCTTTCAAGGCTTGTCAGTACTGTTCTGACACTACTTACTCATTACTATGAGTTGATTTAATCTTAGTAGAGACTAACAAAAAGTCTCCCTACGTGTAGGTGTAGATGTGCAATACAAACGTGGCTGCATGTTTTGTCCTTTTCTCTGGCTGTCCTGCATGGATATGTTTGGTAGTACCTGGTTTTCATGCTTATTTCAGCCCCCCCAGTTTTATCTGAAGAATTTTGCTGTTGTAAAATCACTGGTTTGTGGAAAGTTCGTTGTGAGCTGAGGATATCAACTCCTGCTGGTATGCTTTGGGCAATTCTCTATGCACAGCTCTGCACCAGAAATCTCTCAGGAATGTTCAGAGCAAGGAAACGTAACTGTAGTGCAGCAGCAGTTGTGATTTGATGATGATGCAGCTTGATGCACAGTACTCAGGGTAGATCCTCCTGGCTGCTAGAGCTCCTTCTGACACAACTTGGACAGTCCTGCAGCATCTTCTCTGAGCAGCATGTAGGGGATAGGTGGGTTTGGTACCATTTCAAAAATGGTAAACCACATCTGACCTGAGGCTTCTGAATTCAACATTGCAGAATCCAGAGCTTTGCTTTGTTTTGGTTTCCTTTAGTCATAATATTTCCGTTTCTTCTAATTAAGTCTTCTAATATTCTTTTACCTTTGTCTTGTTACCAGGGAGGTGATTGTATATGCATCCCTTAAATGGAAGTTTCTGCCTGCACCTTCTTCAGCCTCTCACTCGTGGGAAGTTATAATTCAGAAATCAAATATTTAAGTATTGAAAATCCAAAGTAACATAAAATACTGATGTATTCTACATAGGGTAAATTTCCACTAGTCCTCTTTACAGGATATTTTATATTTAGTTAGTTTGCACATCTCCACACAAATCAGGAAATACTTGGTGTTTAGTATTTTTGGTAGGTTGATTTTTAGCTATTACTCTTCTGTGCCTTTCTCTGATATTTAGATTTTTATCATTTCCAAAGTCATGTTGACTGCACAGAAGAAAGTAAAATAAAAATTAGAACATGTATCTGTATGCATTTATATGCATAAATAGTATGTTTGTATGTACATGTTTTGTGTGCACACCCTCAGCATGGCATGTAATGTGTTAGTTTGTGTCAATAAAATTTACATTTGGAAAAGGATAGTTTCCCCTAGTTTTTAAGCTACTGCTTAAAAAGTTAATGGTGATAATTATACTGGGAAAGTAGTAATGTTTCTTCTTTAAGTACCATAAATTACTATTAATCTAGTATTCAGTGTATAATAGCCACAAAATATTATTGCACTGATAAAACTAAATTCTAGAAGAGAATCTGATTTTGATTTGTGTTAACAAACCCTTTAAGTGCCTTAGCTCCATAACTCTGTAAGCTTGCATCCCAGTAGGTGTGTTCAGCTTTGCTACCTGCATGTATTCCTGTATTGCAGTGCTTGTGAGAAGCCTTGCCTGCAGTGTCCCCTTCCCATCAGACTGCTCTTCTCACACAGCTCTGGGGTCTTGTCATCTGCTATTTCCCAAGCCACAGTTTCCTCAGCAGTTTGTGGCTAAACCCCAGATCTTGATGATCCTTTTCCATCTAGTTCAGTGCTGATCTTTCATCTTCTGCATTCTTCTAACCAGAAATCTCTTGCCAAAAACCTGACAAGATTGTACTGGGCGTCATCAACAGCAACATCAGGCTTGATTTCAGTGAGCAAAGATGAAACAGCTGTTTCATTGTCCAGATCAGCACTCTAGCACTCAATATTTAGTCTTAATTTTTTCCAGCTTTATCTGGCTGGGATAGCCTTGATGTTTTTCTCTATATGCCTGGTGGTGTAACTGTATTTTGCTGATCCATTTATTCAGTGGTTCAGAAATAGATAGTTTCTTCAGACAGTATTTCCATCCCCTTATCTTTTATACAGTCTTGTGCTGTGTTTGTGCTTCAGAAACTCTGGCTTCACTTCAGCACGACCGTGTTGTTGCAGTGTTATGTCCAGAAATGCCAAACTGTGGCTCAACAGTTGCTGTCACGGGAAAGCTGCAGTTGGCTTTGCTCAGCAGAACTGGACCAGAGCCTTGAAGGATGAAATGAAATGAAATGAGCTGGGTAGATTGGTCAGAAGAAAACTGGAACTTCATCTGGAGGAGTTGGAAAGAGTGAAAATAACAATTCTTAGGTCTTCCTGATGTACCACCCAGATGGCTCTTGGTAATTGTATTTCCTCTCGTGGTTTTAGTTAGCAAGCACATGCAAATATTTACAGTGAATAAAAATATATTTATATAAATGTCACTTTTGAATTGTGTTTGGTCCTTTGAACAGCACCCTTCAAAGGCTTTTTTTATTATACTTTCACTCGTTGGGATGAAGTCCTCCAATTTTCTTTTCCTACTTCCATTTCATTTTCTTTATTCCTGACATTCTAATGAAACACGGCATGCTAAGAGGCCACTCATTTTGCAGATCAGGCTGATTTTTAAACTTCCTAAATCTTCCTTTCAGCCAGGCCTGAGGTTGCTACAACAATTAACATGCCTGAGGTTGAAAATACACTTAAGTGCTTTGTTAGATCAGCCCTTAAATACAAGATCATGCCAAAAAAATTAAGATACTCTGCCTTGGCTCTTTACACTGAAACTCTCATGCTTAGTAAAAATAAGAATATTATGAATACATATACAATACATAGAAATATATTACTTTGTACTGGAAACTGACACATCTGGGGTGTGGGCAGGATGGAGGAAGGAACAGTTATGAGAACTTCACTGGGATAGTTTGGGTTTCTGCAGCTATGTCCCAGCAATTTCCCCAGGACAGATGCTGCCTGCACCTCACTTGACATTT
The DNA here is from genome assembly GCA_013401355.1 of Ceyx cyanopectus. NCBI lineage: Eukaryota > Metazoa > Chordata > Aves > Coraciiformes > Alcedinidae > Ceyx > Ceyx cyanopectus. The sequence goes on from VYZU01027715.1 coordinate 292,699, forward strand.
GGCCTTAGCATTAAACGTGGCGTAAATAAATTATTTATAACTAGTAACACTGAACTCAGTATTTTTTTCCAAAGGCTTTAAAGAAATTCATTAAGGCATGTGGTTGAAAACAACCTCCTGCATTAATTGCTGGGTTTGGATGCTGTTTGTTTGAAGATAAGCTCAGGGAGTTTGTACACTGTCAGTGGAAGCTGTTCTCCTCTTAACTGCAATTGAAGAAAACATTAATAGCTGAATGGGTTTGTGATATTAGCTGGTATCAAGTGTCTGGTTTGTCAGTCAGGGAGAGTGATGGATGGCCACAGGGGGGTATTAGACACTGGGTATGCAAACTGTTCTGCCATCCTCTGTGATTTAGTTTTATCTTATGTATTTCAGCATGAAAATTTGCCTGGGTAGTTTCCCCATGTCAAATAGTTTAAACTTGAAATCTCACCTGTTTCCCTAGGGTTGCTTTTCTTCTCTGCCAGAGGGAGTAAACAAAGCCCACCCAAACACTATTTAAAACAGAGACTGAGCAGCAAAAATTGGCTGAAATCATGGATTGGAAACAGATCTGGTTTTGAGGAAGGACTGCTGAAACAACAATAGATGGTGTCAGTAGAAATGAAAGCACACAAAGAAGGGCATCAAAGCTGGCAATCAGTCAGAGAATTAATACCCTGTCTGATCATCCAACTAAGAGAAAAATTCCAATTCCAAAAAAAAAAGATCATAATGTGGTAGGGAGAAAAATCCTAGGAGGAAATCTGCAGTTCAGTGACTGGGGAATTTAACCACACAACTCAACTTGAGGGAATCAATAATCTAAATCCANTGTATTCCTGTATTGCAGTGCTTGTGAGAAGCCTTGCCTGCAGTGTCCCCTTCCCATCAGACTGCTCTTCTCACACAGCTCTGGGGTCTTGTCATCTGCTATTTCCCAAGCCACAGTTTCCTCAGCAGTTTGTGGCTAAACCCCAGATCTTGATGATCCTTTTCCATCTAGTTCAGTGCTGATCTTTCATCTTCTGCATTCTTCTAACCAGAAATCTCTTGCCAAAAACCTGACAAGATTGTACTGGGCGTCATCAACAGCAACATCAGGCTTGATTTCAGTGAGCAAAGATGAAACAGCTGTTTCATTGTCCAGATCAGCACTCTAGCACTCAATATTTAGTCTTAATTTTTTCCAGCTTTATCTGGCTGGGATAGCCTTGATGTTTTTCTCTATATGCCTGGTGGTGTAACTGTATTTTGCTGATCCATTTATTCAGTGGTTCAGAAATAGATAGTTTCTTCAGACAGTATTTCCATCCCCTTATCTTTTATACAGTCTTGTGCTGTGTTTGTGCTTCAGAAACTCTGGCTTCACTTCAGCACGACCGTGTTGTTGCAGTGTTATGTCCAGAAATGCCAAACTGTGGCTCAACAGTTGCTGTCACGGGAAAGCTGCAGTTGGCTTTGCTCTCTGAAAGGTTAGATCACTTAAATGGCTCCATTTGGAAAATAAGTGATGTAAAGTGGCTGAGGAATGTTTAGAAAGCTTCAGACCCTCTCTATGCATGTGCAGGTTTTCTGTGGTGTAAAGCTTGGCTTTTCAGAGCTGATGGGGTTTTGCTGGTGGTGGTACGGCTGGAGGACACCAAAGTGGCACATTACTATATTCTACAATTACTTTTTTAGTGCTTTTGGAGACCAAGCTGATGACTCTCTGTTCAGAAGGAGGAGGAGAAATGGGAGCTGTGTTTGCCATTGACATGAGTGTTTTCCTATTCACTTTGCATACCACTGTATATGTAAGCTGGTTGTTTTTGCTGGAGCAGGATTAAATAGTTAATTGTCTTCTTTTAATTTACTTTTATAGTGGAAAATGGTGAAGGCGTTTGGAAGCAATTCTCCTTCAATTAAACCATTTTTCTGTTTGTTTAGGGGTTTTGTGTGTGCACATGTTGCAGGCTGTTTGATTCAGTGATCTGTTTTCTATTGCAGGAAATTTACAAGCGCGTTGCCTGCCTCACATGAATTTGTTTCCCACAGAGATCCCTAATGCAACGTGTGAGGTTTCTCATTACCCAGCTATATGGATTGCATTTTCACTCCAATACCAACCAAATTCAATTACACACAACCTGATGAAGATGCATGTAATCCTAATGTCCGATTTCTAGAAAAAGCTTTGTCATCTTTAAATGATAACCCTCTGCAAAATCAACGGGAGAAACACTCTGCTCTTGTCAACTGCAACACATCTACAGCTTATGTGGCAGCTGATGCTGCAGCAAAATGTTCACAGCCACTTGAGGATCCTTTCTAAATTAATTTTTTTTGTCTTGACTGTATTAATTTGTGGACCTCGTTAGATAGATTTCAATGCCTTCATTTTTGTTTAACAGTGTCATATTTTCAGCAGTTTGTAATTACATGCTTGAAAGACAAAATAATTCAAAATCATTAGTGGTCAAAATTAAATTTTATATTTAAAAAGTGAGGAAAAAATACAATGACATAAATAACTGCTTCTTTTCCTTCCTAGTTACATGAAGGTTGATAAATGTATTGCAAAATTCTGGAATCTTCATATCTGGCTGAAAATTTCCAATTCCCCTTAAACATTTAGATAATTCTTTTGCTTTGCTGATCATCCAGGTTTATTCATGTACATTTTAATTGGCCTAAACCCCATGATTTTTAATAAAATTTTATTTCACTTTTTCATTTTTATAGAGCTTTTCTTTTCCTGTTTTCAGACTAAGGAGAGTAAAGTGGACTTGCACATGTAATTCTTCAACGTAGTGTTTCCATAACATGTTTTCCAAACGTGTGTGCTCCAATCATTGTTTCAAGTGGTTTTCTCTACATTTCAAACCATATAAAGACATCCTCCTCATGCCACAGTCAGAATTCAGTATTGCTGTCAGAACTCAGTGCTGATGTGTTTTGCTTTGGAGTGGCTGACGAGGCACTTTGTTTTCCAGCAGCCTGTGGGAGCTGTTCCGCTGGGTGTGTCAGCAGCTCGGAAGAAAGAGGATGAAGTGTCTGTTGGAAGTGCACCTTTGGGAAGGCAGCAGTCCAACCAAGCCTCTGAGTATGCCAGCAGTCCTGTCAAAACAAAAACTCTAACAGGTATGAGCCCTGACACAACTGCCATTCTGCCTTTGTGGCAGGAACATGTGTCCACAATTAAACAGCACCCGCTGTGCAAATGCTCTGGAGCAACTTTCATTTTTAAAGACATATTCTCCCAGAAATTTCCAGCTTTTAAAATGAAAAAAAAACCAGCCAAATTTGCTATTGTGAAATATAGGTGTTTTTTTTTCTCATTTTCATTTAGGTACTGTCTTTGGGGCCATGAGAGGAACACGGTTTATAAAATGAGATGAGATATATTTTCAATAGGATATCTGCAGTTGGTCCTGATATCTAATATTTTGCTCCATAATTTTATCAGACTTTATATACCGTGATGAATTTCTTTGATTTCGTTCAGTCTGTTCACATTGCTCAGAGCCTGGCATGTATGGAAGTCAAGATTTGTGCACGAACAGTTAACATCTACACTCTTCACAATCACTGTCCCATAGAAAATGCATTCGTTGGCACTTCTGGAGTGCAAGAAATTATTCAATTTAATAGTATTTTCTGTCTCCTTAAGAGTGCTGAAGTTAAACTTTGTCACCACTAATCAGGATGATCTGCCTTTCTGATATTTTCTAGGCTGTTTATTCATATAGTACTGTCTGCAAGTAGTACAGTAGGAGATCAACCCAAAACAAAGTGACTGTCCAGCTGAGGATTTTAGTAATCCTAAAACACAGTGAACAAATTCTCTTTTCCTTTGCATCGATGTTTAATTCCAGATAATCATGAAGTACTTCAAGATGTTGTCTGCTGAAACTGAGATTGCAGTCTTGTCTGTTAGTGGTAGAGTTGTTATTTTGAGATTAAATAGGACTAAACACAGAAAAATCTGGTTGCTGAGTATTTTGTGGGTTGTTATTTTATCATTGGTAGTAGAATAATTGATTCACTTCAGGATTCTTTCTATTTCATCCTTTCTTGTTACCATTTATCCTTTCACGATACATTTAGGAATTCCATTTATTTTTGCCTGTAATGAAATGACTGTACTGAGTTCAGTTCTTCTAAATGCTGTCAACATCATAAATTATATTTCTTTGTGAGGTGAATTCTACCTGTGCCTGTCAAAAAAGCACAAAGGTCTGTTTCACTAGGGGGATGTGTAATTTTGAATATTTGACATTCCAAGCCAGCTATTTGCATGAACAGCTGCTAGATTTGTGTTAGTTACCAGTTTATAGAAGTGGACATGTAGTTTTCAGCAGTAGCTTTGTATTTGGATTTGAAAGGTAGTGTTTCAGTCTCATATCTACTCAGCTGGTAGCCAGGTTTGATCTTCAACTTGAGTAATATCTTGTCTTCAGTAATGATCACAGTACAATAGTTACCAGAAGAAAATGTTGCTGTTCAAAATCTAGAAATACCATGAATGTCACTTTTGCTTCTCTTTGGGGTTTCCTGTGTTCAAGTGCAGAAGCTTGAAAACAAAATGATAAATTACAACTAATGTCTTTAAAGGAGAATAAGGATTTTAAATCTTACCGTCCTCTAAGTCAGTATATGTTTACTTAGTGTGAAAACACATCTTCAGTTTTCAGCTAGTACAAACACACGTTTCTGCAGAATTTTGAAGTTCATTTTTTGGCTTCGTGTATGTTCAGTCATTCCATTTGTCAAATAAGTATAGCCAAGGTGATCAAGGAGATATTGAACTTCCATATTAAATAATTTTGTGGCATATATTTTGATGCTGATAAATGAAAGGTGATTTTCTCAAGAGACTGACAAAGCAGTTTCTTTTTTGAGTTAGAAGCAGCCTTTTGAAGATTACCAAAGTTGGTTTCATTAATTCTCAATTAATTTCTTTCACAGTTTGTTTCTATACAGGTGTATAACATGCTGTGAAATACGATGAACGACTGACTAAACTAAAAATAGAATGCCTGTAATTCTCCTTCAATTTTTCTGGGTCTCTTGCTCACTTAATTTTTCACTTTATTTTCTTTTATTTCACTGTCTGAATTTTCTTTCTTAATTTGTCTCACCTTTTAAAATCAGGAATTACCACACTGATTATACATCTAGGATTTACCATGCTACCTACACTGCAGAGGCATTGTGGGTAAAAGGGGCAGTGATCCCTGATAGCCTCATATTTCCTGAATCATCAAGGCTCTAGCTACAGATGCCTTAAGCTGTCAGAAAAGTGAGAGTCCTACACTGTTAGAAATCACACGTGTGTAGTTTGGCAGATTGAAAGAGGTTCTGTCTGAAAAGCATGCAGTTCAGGTGGTGATTCTGGGGTGATCCAGGGTTTCTGTTCTTTAGTTGCAAACTGTAGTTATTTAGAAATCTTAACCCCAGAAAAAGAGTAAAATAATCGAATATTTAGCTTTAATTTACTATGATGTGTCTGTGAACAAATGAGTTGGAAAAGGAAGAGTATTAAACCCACGTAATAAGTATTTAACTCGATTCCTCCATCCACCCACATCTGAATTGATGAGAATGGGGGGAGTAGGTCACTGTAGTTCAGTGAAAAGTTTGCAGACCTGTAGCTCTACACTGAAGTATATCTCCTGTGTCTGGGTAGTGGCAAAGTGACTGATATGTGCATGTCTAAGTATGTAATTATGCTATGCACCCTACTTAATACATCTTGTAGCATACATATACAAGAAAACAATGTGGGCTGCAGTAGATGGATAGGGAAGTCTTTGCTGTTTTGTGCAGATGATTGAATATGATTAAAGCCAGTGTCTGTTTTCACACATTCAAGATGGGTGTTCATTCAATACTAAAATAACTTGTAGATTTCATTAATATTG
>VYZU01027716.1:0-51977 GCA_013401355.1 Ceyx cyanopectus
TAATAATACAAAAGGGATATTTGCAGAGGCAGAAATATTACTGAAACACAAACCTTTCTCATCTTACTTTCAACATCACTGTACTCTGTCCATGCTACTACAAACATGAGCCTAAGGTGTGCTATGTGTTCTCAACACCAGCATATATTCTAATGATCTCCTAAATAAAGTAGCTTGAGACTTGTTTTAAAGGAGAAGAGAAACAATTATTCCTAAATGATCTCTTGTGTTATTTTCATAACATGAAATAGTTTTATAGCATTTCACCATGTTTTACTGCATAAGGAAGCAGTTCATACTTGTCCATGCATTGTTCTAGGAAATCCTTTTTTAGTTTTGGACAAAGACTGGGAAATTTTAAGTGCTTCCTTCTGTTTTTTAAGACCCTTTAGACAAAACTGCTTTTCCCAGATCAGCTATACTCATTTCAAAGTAATGGCTGAATCACAAAAGTGGAAATGTTTAAGATGTTCAGTGTGTGAGGCTAATACATCTTGGCTCTGTGTCAATTGTGTAATAGTGCAAAAGGATTGTATATTCTTTCTCCAGAAACATATTAAGAAAACATTTTTTTTTCCCCTGCATTGTCCACAGAAAAAATCTTGGAGATCAATATGCTATATTTACAGCCTTTGTAGTTCCTGAAGACCTTGTGATTCTTTTCCTCTGTGCTCCATTGAACAGTTTCTAAGGTGTTTCTTTGGGATATTACAGTTACAGAAAATTTGAAAGCTACTCCTTGCATTGAATTCCATATAATTTGTAGGCATTGTTCTCCTGACACACTCAAGCTGTGATGTTTAGTGTGAGCAGCTCAGCTAGATGCCTATTTATTTGTTCTGTGTACTGTAATTCTTCTGAAATGCCCACAGGTGGAGAGTTGTTGGCAACTGTATTGAAAGAATGATACTATTTTCCCCCAAAATAATATTCTTCAGGTATATCATTACTTTGTATACAGGGGTGGGTTTTTTGTATTTTCAGGTCTAAGAAGCTTGGAGTTTTGGGGAAAATAAAAAAACTAAAGGCATAAGCACAATCTCTTAGGGTAATTTCTGAATGAGGCAGTTGTGGAGGTGTTAGTTGTTAAAAATTTCTGTAAGGATGCACTAGTTTCAGGGAAAATTCAGTCACCATCTGTAAGCATTTCAAACTGCTGGTCAGATGTACAGCTCTCCATGTAACAGTCTGTGTGACAGACAACTCCCACAACCATTCTATTTGATTTAGCCTTCTGCATTGCAGGCAAGTCTTTAATATTCCTCCTGAAATGGCCCTACCCACCTCCATTATTTATTTATTGTGGGCAGGTGACTTTCAACCACTTCTCTGATGTTCTTCCCTTCAAAATGATGGCTCATTTTAGGAAAAATGTGGTATTTAACAATAATAGTGGTTTGTCAAACATGTCAGTCCCTGAAGGGTTATTAGGTAGGAATGATTGCTTCCCAAGTAAAGATCCTAGTATTTTTCAGGTATAGCATGACCTAAACAATGGAATAAAATTGATTTCTCAGTACCTGAGTGCATTATTTAGAAAGGTGTTTCACCTATTTTCTAGTATTTTTGTTCTCACAATTTTCAAACCAAAATATCAAGAAAATAATTCCAGAAGTTAATTTATTAGGTGATAGAGGGTTCCATACGCCCACAGATTTTTCTCCAATTCCATGAAACTGCAATTGATGACACCCAGAAATGTTTTAAATTCTAATTAAATTGTCAATTCTATATTAGCTGTGATTTATTTTCTGCACTAGAATTTCTAGAATTCTGTCAACGTTTTATGAATTTGCAGAATAAAGTGATCCTGTTAGGATTTGCTTGGTGATGGTTAAAAAACTGAAATGCTCTCAAACTCTTGGTGTTTCTAAGTATACTTCAAATAACATGGTGTGATAAGCTTATTGCTCTGGGCTTCATGTATTTCTAATGCTCACATAGAGTTTTTTGAGAATTGGCATTCAAAAATTACAACTCTATTTTTAACATGCCTTTTTTTGAAGGCTTTCCTTTGCCTCACAACAAATAAATGTAGCTCTTCAGAAACCCAGTTCTGGTTCCTCAGGGGTACTTTTGTTTTTTTTAATTATCTCAATCTGATCTTGAAAAACAGCATGACAGAATACTCCCAAAGATATTTGCAAAAACAAGCAAATATTTACCAAAGCCTTGGCACAGAAATACACTTGCCAAAGCCTAATTACATGTTATCTTTCCCTTCTCATCGGTGTTGCTAATCTTTTTCTGCATGTTCTCTTGCATGTGTATATTATTGTAAATGCTAGGGATTTCCATTTCTTCTTTGGCTGCTCTTCATTTTTGTAGCAAGGCAAATACAAACCTCTATTTTGAAATGTCTTAAATTGCAGTAAAATATCCATGATCCTTAAAATCCCTGCTTGTACCTTTTACATCATTCTATTGCCATGCATGGGGTGAAATTTTTACGTTTGGCCACAACCAAAGTTGTATGTGGCTAAATAAGATTTATGAGCTTTATTATCATCATTTATAATTGAATTGAGCACCATTTGACTCTGCCTTTCTGGAGAATGACAAGTAACAGGTTGTAGTTTTGACTGTTTTGCCCACTACAGGTGACCAACTGAGTGCCATACTGAATTCCATTCAGTCACGGCCAAATCTCCCAGCTCCTTCCATCTTTGATCAAGCTGCAAAACCTCCCTCTTCCCTAGTCCACAGTCCATTTGTGTTCGGACAGCCCCTTTCCTTCCAGCAGCCTCAGCCACAGCTTCAGAGTAAGTTTGTCAGCCTTACCTGCCTCATCAGTCCATTTCTGCAGCTTTGACATTGCTGTTCTCAGTTGCTTGCCAACTACTGATCATCCCTCCATGCACCTTTTTGCTTTCGTTTTGTTTCGTTTTTCATGACTCAGAAGCATGTGAGGTAATGCTCCTGAAGAAGTAACTTGTTCAACTTGCACTCCTATATTGACAGTATTTTGCTTTTCTTTGCATTCTGCAGCCTAGAGAAGTCACAGAAGTTCATTTCCAATATTGTATGCAACTCTGGGGTGATAAATATTTGATATGGTACAAAATGTTGATTCCTTTAACATCAGAAAAGGGACTGCAATAACTACACATGTATTAAATTTTCTTACCACCTAAATTCCTATTTTTGTCCTCACTCCTAACTTTAGGGATGTAGCTGGACAGTGGGAACAACTTGGCACTACTCAAAAGAAGTGCTTTGCTAGTCTTCTGTTGTGTGTCTTGGGCAGGAAGGTTTGTGCTTAGAGGTGAAGAGCATTAACCTGATTGCTGATGGGAGGGCAGGAAACTGTATTTTTTTTAATTAATAAAAAACCTGAAGCTCAGTATTCGTGATGAATNTCCATGTAACAGTCTGTGTGACAGACAACTCCCACAACCATTCTATTTGATTTAGCCTTCTGCATTGCAGGCAAGTCTTTAATATTCCTCCTGAAATGGCCCTACCCACCTCCATTATTTATTTATTGTGGGCAGGTGACTTTCAACCACTTCTCTGATGTTCTTCCCTTCAAAATGATGGCTCATTTTAGGAAAAATGTGGTATTTAACAATAATAGTGGTTTGTCAAACATGTCAGTCCCTGAAGGGTTATTAGGTAGGAATGATTGCTTCCCAAGTAAAGATCCTAGTATTTTTCAGGTATAGCATGACCTAAACAATGGAATAAAATTGATTTCTCAGTACCTGAGTGCATTATTTAGAAAGGTGTTTCACCTATTTTCTAGTATTTTTGTTCTCACAATTTTCAAACCAAAATATCAAGAAAATAATTCCAGAAGTTAATTTATTAGGTGATAGAGGGTTCCATACGCCCACAGATTTTTCTCCAATTCCATGAAACTGCAATTGATGACACCCAGAACTGTTTTAAATTCTAATTAAATTGTCAATTCTATATTAGCTGTGATTTATTTTCTGCACTAGAATTTCTAGAATTCTGTCAACGTTTTATGAATTTGCAGAATAAAGTGATCCTGTTAGGATTTGCTTGGTGATGGTTAAAAAACTGAAATGCTCTCAAACTCTTGGTGTTTCTAAGTATACTTCAAATAACATGGTGTGATAAGCTTATTGCTCTGGGCTTCATGTATTTCTAATGCTCACATAGAGTTTTTTGAGAATTGGCATTCAAAAATTACAACTCTATTTTTAACATGCCTTTTTTTGAAGGCTTTCCTTTGCCTCACAACAAATAAATGTAGCTCTTCAGAAACCCAGTTCTGGTTCCTCAGGGGTACTTTTGTTTTTTTTAATTATCTCAATCTGATCTTGAAAAACAGCATGACAGAATACTCCCAAAGATATTTGCAAAAACAAGCAAATATTTACCAAAGCCTTGGCACAGAAATACACTTGCCAAAGCCTAATTACATGTTATCTTTCCCTTCTCATCGGTGTTGCTAATCTTTTTCTGCATGTTCTCTTGCATGTGTATATTATTGTAAATGCTAGGGATTTCCATTTCTTCTTTGGCTGCTCTTCATTTTTGTAGCAAGGCAAATACAAACCTCTATTTTGAAATGTCTTAAATTGCAGTAAAATATCCATGATCCTTAAAATCCCTGCTTGTACCTTTTACATCATTCTATTGCCATGCATGGGGTGAAATTTTTACGTTTGGCCACAACCAAAGTTGTATGTGGCTAAATAAGATTTATGAGCTTTATTATCATCATTTATAATTGAATTGAGCACCATTTGACTCTGCCTTTCTGGAGAATGACAAGTAACAGGTTGTAGTTTTGACTGTTTTGCCCACTACAGGTGACCAACTGAGTGCCATACTGAATTCCATTCAGTCACGGCCAAATCTCCCAGCTCCTTCCATCTTTGATCAAGCTGCAAAACCTCCCTCTTCCCTAGTCCACAGTCCATTTGTGTTCGGACAGCCCCTTTCCTTCCAGCAGCCTCAGCCACAGCTTCAGAGTAAGTTTGTCAGCCTTACCTGCCTCATCAGTCCATTTCTGCAGCTTTGACATTGCTGTTCTCAGTTGCTTGCCAACTACTGATCATCCCTCCATGCACCTTTTTGCTTTCGTTTTGTTTCGTTTTTCATGACTCAGAAGCATGTGAGGTAATGCTCCTGAAGAAGTAACTTGTTCAACTTGCACTCCTATATTGACAGTATTTTGCTTTTCTTTGCATTCTGCAGCCTAGAGAAGTCACAGAAGTTCATTTCCAATATTGTATGCAACTCTGGGGTGATAAATATTTGATATGGTACAAAATGTTGATTCCTTTAACATCAGAAAAGGGACTGCAATAACTACACATGTATTAAATTTTCTTACCACCTAAATTCCTATTTTTGTCCTCACTCCTAACTTTAGGGATGTAGCTGGACAGTGGGAACAACTTGGCACTACTCAAAAGAAGTGCTTTGCTAGTCTTCTGTTGTGTGTCTTGGGCAGGAAGGTTTGTGCTTAGAGGTGAAGAGCATTAACCTGATTGCTGATGGGAGGGCAGGAAACTGTATTTTTTTTAATTAATAAAAAACCTGAAGCTCAGTATTCGTGATGAATAGCAGCTATTGTATTCTTCCTTATACACAGAATAGGTTTAGCATGGGTCACAGGAATAATGGTCTCCTGTCCTCCATAAACTGCCCTGCAGAAGTGCCTCAGTTCTTCCTGCAGGACCCTGTCAGTCAGTTCCTGCAGCCCTGGATCTGTATTGCTCAACACATTGAGACCTCAATTAAAATCACTAATTCACTATTAAAAAGACTATCAGAAATATTGACAGAGGGATGTTCTGTACTTATGCTGGGCTCCAACCAGTGTGCTGAAAGCAGAATATTGCAAAACTTACATAGATAAAACAACTGATTACCAGTGGTCTCAGTGCACTGTTACTGAGAATTTGTCAATTGTATATTTCCCCCATACTTCAGTATTCTTCTTTTGCTCAAAGTAGTAAAATCAGGGTTTCTTATTTAACTTTGCCTCAAAAAAAAAACCCTAAGAGTCTTTATTTCAAATGATTTATCCTTTACCATTTAGACTTGATGGCTTGCTTTTTTTTCATAAAATGCTTTTTGTTTTTAAATGTCTGCCCAGCAGGATTTTGCTGAGTGGATTTGCCTGTCCAACAGACAGAAATAAAGCATATTCAGTAAGCTGCATCCATGGTTTGTGTTTTAATAAAGATCACTGATCCAAAAGGGAGCCTTTTTTGTTTCTTTGACAGATAGAAGGAGCACCTACAGTCTGCCAATTGAAATAAGTATGAAAGTGGATTTTTTTTCAAATTTGTCTTATTTGTCATCTTAACTTAATCATGTCAGTTGAGATCTTACACTGTTTGCCCTTCCAGTGGGCAAAAATCAACAACCAGACTGGCATGCTGTTGCTCTCACTGTGATTTGATACAAAGATTTTCTTCCAAACAGTTTATTATCTAATTTAAAATCAGATGCAAATAATGGAAATTATGCATAAAGGAGATAAATACTAACATTTTGGTTTTACTGTCAACATTTAAGAGATAGGTAGGGGAAAAATTCCTGTTTGAACTTCCTTAATCTTTTGGAGATTTGTTAATCTTCCATCTACAAGTTCACCCAAATTCATAATATTTGTAAGACTATATTAATCTACTTGTTCATTTAGTGTCAGGGAAACTGAGGGATATAAGACTCTCTAGATTAAACATTTTATTTTAAGCACTTATTCTATTATTACTTTTTTTTTTTGAGACTTTACTTATTAGGAAATAATGGGTTAATTTGTAATACAAAATAAATTAGAATAGCAAGACATATGCAATAAAAATATTTAGACAGAAAAGTTCTATTTGGGTTGAATTCTGCAGTATTTGTATTCAGTACTAACACAGCTATAACAGAACCATACCAGAAACTTTTCTAAATATATTTTCGTTCACTATTTCTAAAGCACTTTATAGCTTCGTGTTATCAAACATATAATTAAATTTAAATCCATTAAACAGTGGATCCCACGGCTCCATATAAAGTCAGTTGGATTTTTGCCTTCAACATGCTTACTTTTAGTTTCAATGTATGTGCTTTTACCTTAAGTTCTTCCTGCAGTAAAATTAGATCTGAAGATTAAAATGGATGTTTCTAGTCAATAACTGCTATATTGAAGGGACTAATGCTATTCGAAGAGCTGAGGGATATTCTGCCAGCCACATTTCCATGGCTGCAGGGGTTATCTACTAAATACTGCTCTTAACTGAAACTCCACCTAACTAGTTTAGCGTACCACTTACATGTTCTGTTTCTCCTCAGATCTCTCTTCCTGGGGAGAAATTTTATTTGGCAGTGTGATTTGGAGGAAAGTGAGGCTCATGCTGAATGTCCTCTAGACTTATTTCCTTAATTTAAATTTTTATAAGAAGAAGAAAAACACTGGTGTGTCTGTAAAACATACTCTCTGCCAGTGACAGACTGTAGTTTTTCTTTAGAAGAGTTTGTAGCTAGCTGCTTTTTCTGAGGAATGGTTCCTGGTGTTTGGCTTCCAGGTGCATTTAAAGAAGCAGGAGTGAATTTGTCACAGTGCTTTTCTTTTCACATTATAAATAGGTAAACTAACAAGCATCCTGTGTGTTTGGTCAAATAATTTGTTACAGAAGGGTTATTAGAAAAAAATTGAAGGGAGAACTGTGTTACTTGTCTTATTTTCTAGAACTCTGAGCTGATTGCTCTGTCCTACTTAATTTCTTTGCTGATTTTCTGATATGGTCTCATAAGGAGAAAAAAGTTGAGATTGTTTTCTTTTTCACAGGGACAGGCAAAATTAAGATGCTCTTGTCTTGTATTTTAATTATCTATCTTCTATGCATCTGAAAGTCATAAGAAACCAGAAGACCTACCTGTAATTCAGGAACAACTGAATTGACTTGGAAGCTTAGCAGAGATTTTTTTTCTGGAAAAAGGACAAGTTTATGTTTGATTATTCCTTCCTTGATTATTTCAACAAAACAGTCTGTAACTTACTGCAGGTTTTGTATGCTTGTTTCTGAGAAGTTTCTAAGATCATCAGTAACAGATTGGTTTGGGACTTCAGCCTTCCAGAGCTGCAAGATTATTACTGGTTGCTTAATTAATTTGTCTCTGAACTTTGTGAAGAGCAAATAAGATTCAAATTTCTGCTTGAAATCTGAGTATTGATGAAGTGTGAAAACCTAGAGGGTCAAGGAAGATCTTGTTTCTCAACCTTCAGCAGTGTATACTGGCTCATACAACTCCTCCAGAGGGACAAGTCAGGGAAACAGGGGCTTGCTCTGCTGTCCAGCATCAGTTAGCAACAGGTCACCATCAGCTGCTTGACTCTGACCTCGGGAAGTGTGAGACCCTGTCTGGAGTCACTGAAGTTAGACCTTTACCCCACCTTTCCTCACATCCTAGTCACTACTGCAAATGAGGAATGGCAAGGAAAAGCTTTTTCCCAGTGAGGGTGCCAAGAGCCTGGAAGGGGCTGCCCAGGGGGGTTGTGGAGTCTCCTGCTCTGGGGACATTCAAGTCCTACCTGGATCTGTTCCTGGATGACTTGGTCAAGGTGATCCTGCTCTGACAGGGGGTTGGACTAGATGATCTAGTGACCACCCCTAACATTCTGTGATATATAGTCTGAAGATGTTTTGGACCCCTCCACTTGGTAGCCTCATCTGTCACACTCTCAATCTTCACTGCATCCTTGGCAGCTCTGCCTGCTTCCCGACTCATGCTGAGCCATGAGCAGCTGCAGTGCTGTGCTGCTGCTCAGCAGCAGTGCCCTGTCAAGCTTCTTCCTTGCCAATCCATGCTGCAAAGCTGCAATCCACACTGCATCCTACCACAGGAATCCTGCTGCCCCTTATGTCTCCATATTATGCATAATGCATATTATCTATTTGCATGTTGAAGGAAAGAGTGTGATAAAGAAACTCTGTCTCATTGCAATTGAGGTGAGGACAAACCTTGCCTAGCTTGTATTTCAAGGCTTCATAGACTTCAAGTGATTCTAAAAGGAGTCTTGATAAAAAAGCTGGTCCCTGTGGCTGACCTACCTTGTTTGTCAAGGCAGCCAGGAGATTGTGTGAAACTCATTCTCTTTGACTCACAGTCCCCTTGAAATGATTGAGTAGCAGCACATTGTTCAAGATAAATTAGATTAAAACTAGCTTAAATGGGAATGTTCTCAAACACTGAATGAATGAATGTTATTTAAATGTGCATTCCTAAATGTGGACTTAGTAAAGATTTTCATTTAATTATTCATGGAGTGGAATCAAATTTGTATCAAATTGACATTTTTAGGATTGCCTCTACTGCTGCTTTGTGCACCCAATGTGTTTTTATGCATTTTACCACTAAAAATTGGTTGAAAAATCCTTCTACTCAGAATCTATATAATTAGCGTTGGATCTCTCAAAATAACTTGTAGGCATCAAAGCAGGTGACTTAATTCCATGCTAATACTCAACTGAGAATATAGAGATTTTCTTGTTTTAAAGAATTTACCTATTACTTCAAATGCGTGAAGACCTTCTTATTGTACAGTCTATAGAACTACAGCTCACTGCAGAACTTAGAGGGCTTAGTGTATTTGTGTGTCCAGGTTAATGAATGTAGTTACCAGACAGAAAGATGTCTTAAGCAGTGCAGGAATTGAAGTCACTCATCTTCCAATTTGCAAATTCTCTTTGAAATTATTAATGCAGTAAGAATTTTACTTATATTTTTCTAAAGGAAAGCTTAGGCAGTGGAATTAGAATAAAATAAAAAAAAAATATAGAAAAATAAAATTATAGACTTGAAACTAAAAGTCCCTACTGTTGTTTTGATCCAAGTTTTATGTGGAGCTGTACCCATAACATATTTGATGTCAGTGGAGTCTACTTATATTTTTTTTCCTTTAGGCAAAATTACTTTTAAGGATTGATGCAGATTTGTTTTCATGTCCATATTGTTTGATAGAAAGTCTTCTACTGCTAGTTTAGTCTCCAGGTAGTCTTGAGGAACCACAGTTCACATGACATAAATGAAGTTTTTCAAAACATTACATTATTGAGGTGCATTCAGATTTGAAAACAGATAGTTTTGATGGGTTTAATAGATTTTTCTTCATTCCTTCCAGTGATTAGTGAGATTTTCCAACATCAACAACTAATTTTCTCAGAAGAATGTGAGAACTGATCATCCAGAAGGCCATACTGCAATTCTAAATGTCTGAATTTAATCTGTATCTCAGATTAAAAATTCACATTTCAAGACAGAGTTCATTTCAAAACTAGATACTGCTGGTTTTTATAATCAACACTAAATCTCACTGACTGAAGAGTAGGTATGCATGCCACTGTAGCAAGGTTATTCATATTTTACCTTCAGATGTTTTGGTTTTCTCACTCCAGTCATTTTCATTTAATTCACTTAATAAAATACCATTTCAAAAGTAAACATTCAAGTTTGGTATTTCTTGGGAACTCCTTTGAAACAGCTACTCAGTGTTGCCTTCCTGAATTGCAGCAACTTCATGATATGAAAACACAAAAGACATTTGGTAGAAGAAGGGGTTGTTTTTTTCTTTACAATTTGCTACATGATTATGCAGTTTTTAATTTTGGGGCTTTTTTTGGTTTGATTTTTTGTGTTTGTTTTTTTTCCCTGACAGTATGGAATGCTAATTAGAATTAATTACCTGTCTATGTGCAATCCAAACCTTTTTTTAAAAAAATTGCTTTTTCTTGGTGGAAGCTACTATTAAGCTGTGCCTTTCATAAGCAGTTTTGTTCTAGAACGTTTTCTTGCTTGATATTCACTAGTCATACATAGACTCTGAATTTAATACATTGCTGAATGATTTATGGTTTTTTACACCAATTAAGAAAACTATTCATGATTTTTCCCTTCAAGGTATTCTGTAAAAAGTTCTATCTAGAGTATTTGCTACTCTGGAAAACCTTTAATTCAGCTTTTTTTCCATTTGTTTCTGGGAAAAGTGTGTATACAATAATCACAGTTTCAAATTCTGAATTCATATATTGCAAAGTGGACATCTCAAAATAGCTTGTCAGTAAAACCAGTGAATAGTAGCTGGCATGGGCATGCTTGGACTTATATTCAAGAAGCACTTTTATTTTTCCTTTTTTCAAGAACAGTTTAATAAATTAAGATATATCCTGCTACTTCTTCCTTTCCTCTTCCCCCCACCCCATGGGACTATGTCCCATTTCCTGGAAAGCCAGGAGAGTACCCTAACCTTCCAACTTCTTACATGTTTTAAGTATCTGTCACTCTTTCCTGTNCTGACAGTATGGAATGCTAATTAGAATTAATTACCTGTCTATGTGCAATCCAAACCTTTTTTTAAAAAAATTGCTTTTTCTTGGTGGAAGCTACTATTAAGCTGTGCCTTTCATAAGCAGTTTTGTTCTAGAACGTTTTCTTGCTTGATATTCACTAGTCATACATAGACTCTGAATTTAATACATTGCTGAATGATTTATGGTTTTTTACACCAATTAAGAAAACTATTCATGATTTTTCCCTTCAAGGTATTCTGTAAAAAGTTCTATCTAGAGTATTTGCTACTCTGGAAAACCTTTAATTCAGCTTTTTTTCCATTTGTTTCTGGGAAAAGTGTGTATACAATAATCACAGTTTCAAATTCTGAATTCATATATTGCAAAGTGGACATCTCAAAATAGCTTGTCAGTAAAACCAGTGAATAGTAGCTGGCATGGGCATGCTTGGACTTATATTCAAGAAGCACTTTTATTTTTCCTTTTTTCAAGAACAGTTTAATAAATTAAGATATATCCTGCTACTTCTTCCTTTCCTCTTCCCCCCACCCCATGGGACTATGTCCCATTTCCTGGAAAGCCAGGAGAGTACCCTAACCTTCCAACTTCTTACATGTTTTAAGTATCTGTCACTCTTTCCTGTTACTGTTTGTTTTAAAATAGTCTCCTTAAATACAGAGGCAGCAAAATAAGAATCATTGTTTTGTAGCTTGAGGAGAAGTCTAGGTTGCTAGACATTGCTTCAAACAATAGATTTGTTTTTATATTGTAAGAGGTAACAGAAAAAATGTGAGAACATTCTTGTGCTTCTAGCATAGGGATATGGCTTCATGGTTGGGAACTGGAAGAAATTGGTTCAGATTCCATAATGCAGAAGGAAGCAAACACAGATTACTCACCTTTTAAGTAAATGGTAAAGGTACTGGATAACAAATTACCATCTGTCCTCCCTATTGCTAAGCAAAATAAAGGCCCAAATTTGCAAATATTCTGATTAACTGAAACCTTATTTGTTTATAAAAATAGAAGTTTCCCAAAAAAGTACCTTTTAATGTCTATAAAAGTAAAATAATCCAAAGTACCGTGGCCTAATTCTACAAGCCTTTAAAAATAAACTTCTTTATATTTAACTAATGAAAACCCATTCAAATCAGAGTGACTTAAACTATGTGTTCAAGACTTTGGCATGAAATGCTTTGTGAAGGGACAGTTATGCTTAATTCATAATTGCTGCATTGCTTGTCAGTAACTTCAACACTACTTGTCTTAATTTTCAAAACACAGCTCTGCAAGAGGGGCTGTGTTCATAGAACTAGTAGAAGCAGATTAACTCATATACTTATTTACATATATTTGTTCTGCATGTATTAAGATGCCCATAGTTTTCACAGTGCTGTGGATTATTAGATGTATGAAGTCAATGTGCTTAGGAGTAATAAATTACTGCATCAGAACATCATAGACTAGAGCTGATGATTTAGCTTAGTGGTTGAAAAAGTGGGGGCAGGGGGCTAGTAGATTGTATTCTGGTAGCAGAACATTGATGACTTGTGGTCTTGGAGGTGGATACCTCAGGTTATCAATGTGAATCATTTTAAGCATGTTTGTCCTTAAACAGTTTGTCTTATGCCTGCATTTATTTTCTGTTTCTTGACTTTTGAGTATTAAATAAATCTGGTAATACGTTTTATCTTTCTAAAAGTCTCTTTGCAGTCAGGCTGACACACATACAGATAAGAAGTGATCTTTGCATTCTGTTGCAACTGTGATAAACGTGGTTACCTCTTGGCATTTTACCCAAGGATGTACAGTGTGCTTCCTTTACTAGTGTTTTGTGGAAATGCTGAACTCGTAACTTTTGATACTTCCATAGTAGTAGTTTCTCTGCAAATATTTCCTAATGCTTGTTTGTATAAACCTTGGGAGAAGAAATGTATTGAAAATACTCTAAGGGAAGACAAATTGTCTTTTTATTTCCTTTCATTTTGATGTGAACAGAAGCATGCGTTTGACTGTTAATTTGTGTTCAAAACCTAAATCTTTGTTTCGTATTGCTAAAGGTTTCCCTGTCAAAACATAGTAATGAAATTATACAATATACTAAACAGGTGACAGAATGAATTTCACAGGAGCTGCTAGACCAATTTCTCCAGCAGGAAAATCCGACATGTCATCAAAACACAGAGCTGACTGCAGGTCGCCCAAGCTGGATGTGCGTGTGAATCGAGCCGCTGCTGAGCAGAAGAAGGCTCGGAGCACGGAAGGTCTGTCTGCCAGCGAGTCCCTGATGCTCAAATCAGATGCTGCCAAACTGCGCTCAGACTCTCACAGCAGGTCTTTGTCTCCAAATCACAACACTCTGCAAACACTAAAAACTGATGGGAGAACAACTACTGGTCTGAGAGCTGAATCTCCAGGGCCAGGAACCCGGTCTTCTTCTCCAAAGACAAAGACACTTACAGCTGTTAGATCTGGTGCTAGCTCTCCACGATCCTCATCACCCCATGACAGATCTCTACCTCAGAAACCTTCATCCCCTGTAAAAACAAAACTCGATCCTCCTAGAGAACGCTCCAAATCGGATTCTTACACATTAGATCCTGACACCCTTCGCAAAAAGAAAGTGCCACTAACAGAACCCTTAAGGGGGAGATCCACCTCACCCAAACCAAAAATCATTGCGAAAGATGGAAAGCCTGTTACAGAAACTGAGAACAGAGCTCCTTCCCCTCATGTCGTACAGGAAAACCTTCACAGCGAGGTAGTTGAAGTGTGTACTTCAAGCACTTTAAAAACTAACAGCATCACAGACACCACCTGTGAAGACAACACAGAATTCAGAAGCCTGGACGATGGCTCTAACAAAGTTCATTTCAGCATCGGCAAAGCGCCGCTCAAAGACGAGCAAGACATGAGAGCCTCTCCCAAGGTCAGTCGGAAATGTGCTGGTAGGCACACCAGACCCAAAAAGGAAAAATCCAGCTTTCTGTTCAAAGGAGATGGCTCCAAGGCCATAGAGCCTGCCAAGCAAGCCATGTCACCTTCTGTTGCAGAATGTGCTAGAGCTGTCTTTGCTGCCTTCCTTTGGCACGAGGGGATAGTTCACGATGCTATGGCTTGTTCATCCTTCTTGAAGTTTAATCCAGAGCTGTCCAAAGAGCACGCGCCGATACGGAGCAGCCTTACTCAACAGCCTGCAGAGGAAAAGGAGACCAAGCTGAAAAACAGACACTCATTGGAAATCTCATCAGCTCTTAACATGTTCAACATCTCGCCTCATGGACCCGATATATCTAAAATGGGCAGCATCAATAAAAACAAAGTGCTCTCCATGTTAAAAGAACCACCTCTGCATGAAAAGTGTGAGGATGGAAAAAATGAAACTACCTCCTTTGAACCATCCAGTCATCACACAGTGAAATCCAAGTCTCCCCTTCCATTAACACTGCAGCACTTGGTAGCTTTCTGGGAAGATATTTCTTTAGCAACTATTAAAGCAGCTTCCCAAAACATGATTTTTCCGAGTCCAGGTTCTTGTGCCGTGTTAAAGAAGAAGGAAAGTGACAAAGATAACAAGAAGACCAAAAAAGAGAAAAAGAAGAAAGAAAAGGTGGAGACTAGGCCAAGAGGAAATCTTTTTGGTGAGATGGCCCAGCTGGCAGTGGGAGGACCTGAAAAAGACACCATCTGTGAGTTGTGTGGAGAATCCCATCCGTACCCAGTGACCTACCACATGAGACAAGCTCACCCAGGTAAGATTAAATATTTTTTAATTCCATTGCCCATTTATACAGTAAATTTCACACATGTGCTCCTCTGGTGTTAGTGTTACAAAAATGTGTTAGGCTGTCCTTTTTATACATTTTAACACAGTCCACAGTGTAAGCTAAATTAAAACTTAAACACAGTTAGAAGTTATTTACACATTTGTGTAAGTAATTTTAAATAGTTGTGGATCTGAGCTTTCAAAAATGCTAAGGAAAGTTGTTTGGGACAAGTCCAAAACCATGAGCTGGTTTTACAACGTCTTCAGAAAGATGCCTTTGTTACACTTTAGGACTTGAAACTGTGCTGGGAAAAATTGGAAATGAAATTATGAGATTGGTTAATTATAATCTCTGTGTTGCCAAAAGTGTTTTTTATTGCACTTCTGCTGTGAGTAGTACAAAACTTTACCTGCTGTCAGCACAAGGTATCAGTGACTATTTTTTTAGTTGTGTGTCTAGACAATTTCTGTCGTAAAATACAGCCTGCAGCTGATATTTTGTCTCTTTATATGGGTCCTTGTATTATCTTCAGGAGTTTGAAAGAGGTGCATTTCAGGAGTTTGAAGAGGTGAATTCATGCTAGATTAATAACTTCTGTCTTAGCCATCCTGCTGAGTTCAAAAGTAACGTGCTTTCTTTAGAAAAGGGATCAGTAATAGAAGGGTTTCGTTACAATACAGCTAGCAATAAGTAGCCTTGTTAAAGGAAACAATGATTTCTGTGTTTTCTACCTTGTAAACACAACTATTTTTCCAGTTAGTAAAGTTCAGGTGGACACTGTACACACTCATTTCTTCACTGTATGCAAAGTTAAAGCAAAATGAAGAAGCCACATTACTCGGCAGTTGCCAATGCCATGAACCTTTGAGAAACATTAATCAGAAAGAAATGCACTTCATTCCCTGTTAAGCTTTGCAAGATAGGGCATAGTTGGTTTTTTTAAAATATTTATTTTATAGATAATGTTCCCTAACATATGCTACTAACTATATTGTCACTCAGCTGTCTGAACAGGGAGCTTTGGAGAACTTCATAACAAAAACTTGAACACTACAGTCTTAGGATGCTGTTGGGACACATGGACATGTGCTTTGTTTTTTGATCAGGCATAAAGAAAAGAAGAAAATAAGGCCTGGAAAAAAATCTTTCTTTCACCTGTCCATCCCTTTTTTACAGTAATACATTAAAAAATAATAATACTTCTTTTGAAAATGTATTTTTTTCATCTTTTGCCCAATGCAGGTTGTGGGCGCTATGCAGGTGGCCAAGGTTATAACAGCATTGGGCACTTCTGTGGAGGATGGGCTGGTAACTGTGGTGATGGTGGAATAGGAGGAAGCACCTGGTACTTGGTTTGTGATAGATGCAGAGAAAAATACCTCCGTGAAAAGCAAGCAGCAGCAAGAGAGAAGGTATTTTCATTTGTTTCTGATATCTTTAGCACTTTCTCTGCTTAACAGTAGCATGTTCATCACTTGAAAATGAGGTGTGGGGCCAGTTTAAAAAAAAATGGAATTTCAGAATTTTGGAACACTTTGGAATATCCATTGATAGGCTTAAATTAATAAGATATAAACTGTGTTAACTACCTCTGTTGAGATTTCTTCCCCTCAGATGTTTTCAAATTTATTTTTCTTTATCCCAGTACAACTGCAGCATAGGATGTAGTACCTATTTTTTTTAAGTTTAAACTTAAAACTTAAACTTAAAACTTAAGACTTCTGTTTTGAAATACAAGTACTGCTTTGACTTTGTATGTTTATAGTTTCTTCAGTGCTCTTTATTATCCATATCATTAGGTACAGATGCCAAACACTGGGCAAACTAGATCAATCTTTAATAGCAATAGTACCAAAGGTGTTGATCTTATATTTATCCTTCATGACCAGATTGTTCTTGCTTAAAATATACAAACATGCTGAAGTTTTAAAATAAGTAGAACAATGCTGATTTTACTTTATTTTTGAAACCAAATTTGTTTAAACCTTTTGAAAACAAAATTAATCCTGAGGCAAACATCAAAACTTTCAGCTGTTTATTAAAAATTTACAAAGTGCCATTTTGCAATAGAAATCTTATTATAACAGGAAGAATCAAGAAACTTTAGTATAAGTGATATTGTCAGCTGTGACAAAGCATAATTTTAAATATTCCTTTTTTAAAATTTCTGCAGATTAAACAATCTAGGAGAAAACCAATGCAAGTTAAGACTCCTCGTGCCTTGCCAACTATGGAAGCTCATCAAGTTATTAAAGCCAATGCACTGTATTTACTGTCTCTGAGTAGTGCTGCTGAGCCCAGTATCCTCTGCTATCACCCTGCAAAAGCATTCCAGTCTCAACTTCCCAGCCTTAAAGAAGGAATTTCTGAAGACTTCCCTATTAAAATGCCATGTCTCTATCTACAGACTTTAGCAAGGTATTTAAAGGCAGTTTGAGCTTAATACTCATCTAATTATAGAGTTGGAAAAAACATGTAGAAAATGAATTAAAATTTACCTAGGAAAATACATATTTTCCTAATTCTTTATGGCACTTGTTCTTCTTTGTCATCTGTTTCTGTGATCTGCTTCAACTTCTTGGGTCACATTTGCTCCAAGGGTCAAATATATCCTGAATAGCTTTTGGATGCTAAATACATTTTAACAACAGTTTAGTTTCCATCCAAAGAATTTAGAATTTCCTGAGGAGTTTAATTTAGTACTTTAGTAGCAGACATAGTTGCTACTTTTCTCTCTTCATAGTTAACAGTAGTAAGAAACAAACCAAGGAACTTGAGTTTACTTGGTATTTCTAATTAAATTCCACTGTAGTGCCTCTTGTCTCTTATGATAGACAGACATTTTGGGCCAAAAATGCATGATGGAAAATAGCAGAGGGTGATCCCCACTTGCTGTTTGTTGAAAATGCCATTGTATTTTCCACTAAGACTTGTAATTTACAATCAGCTTAAATGCATTAGGTGAGGAGTAAATGAATAGTGTGGGCTGGCTAAATGTATTGGCAAAGGACTTCTGTGTGTATGTGTGTTTTAGAAACTTGTAACCTTAATCCTAACTTAAAAATCTGATTTGATGTAGGCATCACCATGAAAATTTTGTTGGGTACCAGGATGACAACCTCTTCCAGGATGAGATGAGGTACCTGCGCTCAACCTCAGTACCTGCACCCTACATCTCAGTTACTCCTGATGCAAGCCCCAATGTCTTTGAAGAGCCAGAAAGTAACATGAAGTCTATGCCCCCAAGGTACTTCCTACATCCACATGCTGAAGGATTAGAATAACACTAATTTCAAAACAAAGAAAAACACACACACTAAATAAAACACAAAAAAAAGCCCAAACCACAGCATTGCAGAAAGAAAGCTAAAAATATATGAAGCTGTAGTTGGAAAAATAATCTTCAGTGACTCGTAGCATATCAGGTATATTTTCAACTGTCATCAATTGAAGTCTGCAGTTTGGATTTGAAACTTTTAATGGTAATGGAAACCAATTGCTTCTCTCTAGAAGGGTCTTGGGTTTACAACCTCAATTGAAAAAAAAAACTTTGTTCAGAAATTACTACAGACTCTTGGCATAATTGAAGAAAATTTACCCTGAGTCCTTATTCTAGGCCTGCTTATGACCCTGTAGAGACAAATGCCATTTTTCCAGAATCTGCAGAAGAGGTGACCTAAGGAACAGCAGTCAATGGGCCACAATTGTTCTGAACTCCTTGAAATTATAGTCATTTTTTTTCCTCCCTGTTCTTTGGCAAAACTGACTATAGTGCAGGTTAATGGCCTTTTTGAAGGGAAGTGGCTTTTAGCTTTCCTTTGTATTTCATTCTTAAGGAAGTTTGAACAGGAGGGTATTTCATTCTCTTACTTTTTTCAGGGCAAACTTCACTGCTGCTTTCTGTGTGAAGTTAAATGTCACTGAAGACATGACAAGAGTGATAGGTGGTTTCTGCAGGTTAAACCAGTTTCTTACTAAGTTTATTACAGTCTAATCCAAGCAATTACAGAATTTTCTGTTTTGACAGGGGAAAAAAAAAAAGACTTTTAACTTAATAATAATCCAGAATCAGCTTAGATAGCTCCATGTTTTTGGAAGTCAGAGTGATTCTTCATATTTTACAATGAAAGTGTAGTGAAGAGAAGACTTTTCATCTCTTTTCATTTTAGTCTATTATGTTTTATACTGCTGTAAAAAAAAGTTTATTGGAATACTACAATCTACAATGTAGCTTTTCAGAAATAGAACTTTTTTAACAGAACTCCTTAAGAGTGCATCGTGTTGGTATATTCCTTTATTAAAACACCATGGTCTTCTGAGGCCTATAGGGACAGCATAAGCTGGGAGTTCTTCTCCAGACTGTAAGAAGTCCACTGAAGGTAAGGGCAAATATGTCAAAGGCATAGCCATAACAATTGAAAATTGACTTGTCTAATGATGTTAGAAACTTTTACTTCACATGAGGTTCTAAATTTCAGTTGGCTTGCATATTGCAAATTCACTCCATAGATGTCTTCATGTGCATTCTCAAGGCAAATTTGGTCTGAGACTCCAGTTTAGGCATGATCTGAATGTTTGTATTCTCTAATAAAAAATACCTAAATTCTTGGAACTTATCATATACATCATTACATTTGTTTATAAAGCACTTGCATGGCTTTTCACCACATGAAATTCTAATAGTGGTCCTTCTGTTCCAGTGTTTAAACAGTAATTAGGTGCAAAAGTCAAACTTTAATTCAGTAGTAGCATCACCATTATGAATGCATGTGTCTTGATTTTGAATGTAAGTATAATTCAGGTATAAGCTACAGATTTGTTAATGGGTCTGTAACTTCACCGATGTCTTTGTAGCTTGGAAACCAGTCCCATCACAGACACAGACCTCGCCAAGCGCACAGTCTTTCAGAGATCATACTCAGTTGTTGCCTCAGAGTATGACAAACAGCACTCCATTTTGCCAGCACGTGTGAAGGCAATCCCTAGGAGAAGAGTCAACAGTGGAGATGCAGGTAAGAGCACAGGCATAGCAGAAAGCAGTGGAAAAGCTCGAGGATGTGGCATTGGATTTGCAGTTCAGACAGTGTAGAAAANAAGACTTGTAATTTACAATCAGCTTAAATGCATTAGGTGAGGAGTAAATGAATAGTGTGGGCTGGCTAAATGTATTGGCAAAGGACTTCTGTGTGTATGTGTGTTTTAGAAACTTGTAACCTTAATCCTAACTTAAAAATCTGATTTGATGTAGGCATCACCATGAAAATTTTGTTGGGTACCAGGATGACAACCTCTTCCAGGATGAGATGAGGTACCTGCGCTCAACCTCAGTACCTGCACCCTACATCTCAGTTACTCCTGATGCAAGCCCCAATGTCTTTGAAGAGCCAGAAAGTAACATGAAGTCTATGCCCCCAAGGTACTTCCTACATCCACATGCTGAAGGATTAGAATAACACTAATTTCAAAACAAAGAAAAACACACACACTAAATAAAACACAAAAAAAAGCCCAAACCACAGCATTGCAGAAAGAAAGCTAAAAATATATGAAGCTGTAGTTGGAAAAATAATCTTCAGTGACTCGTAGCATATCAGGTATATTTTCAACTGTCATCAATTGAAGTCTGCAGTTTGGATTTGAAACTTTTAATGGTAATGGAAACCAATTGCTTCTCTCTAGAAGGGTCTTGGGTTTACAACCTCAATTGAAAAAAAAAACTTTGTTCAGAAATTACTACAGACTCTTGGCATAATTGAAGAAAATTTACCCTGAGTCCTTATTCTAGGCCTGCTTATGACCCTGTAGAGACAAATGCCATTTTTCCAGAATCTGCAGAAGAGGTGACCTAAGGAACAGCAGTCAATGGGCCACAATTGTTCTGAACTCCTTGAAATTATAGTCATTTTTTTTCCTCCCTGTTCTTTGGCAAAACTGACTATAGTGCAGGTTAATGGCCTTTTTGAAGGGAAGTGGCTTTTAGCTTTCCTTTGTATTTCATTCTTAAGGAAGTTTGAACAGGAGGGAATTTCATTCTCTTACTTTTTTCAGGGCAAACTTCACTGCTGCTTTCTGTGTGAAGTTAAATGTCACTGAAGACATGACAAGAGTGATAGGTGGTTTCTGCAGGTTAAACCAGTTTCTTACTAAGTTTATTACAGTCTAATCCAAGCAATTACAGAATTTTCTGTTTTGACAGGGGAAAAAAAAAAAGACTTTTAACTTAATAATAATCCAGAATCAGCTTAGATAGCTCCATGTTTTTGGAAGTCAGAGTGATTCTTCATATTTTACAATGAAAGTGTAGTGAAGAGAAGACTTTTCATCTCTTTTCATTTTAGTCTATTATGTTTTATACTGCTGTAAAAAAAAGTTTATTGGAATACTACAATCTACAATGTAGCTTTTCAGAAATAGAACTTTTTTAACAGAACTCCTTAAGAGTGCATCGTGTTGGTATATTCCTTTATTAAAACACCATGGTCTTCTGAGGCCTATAGGGACAGCATAAGCTGGGAGTTCTTCTCCAGACTGTAAGAAGTCCACTGAAGGTAAGGGCAAATATGTCAAAGGCATAGCCGTAACAATTGAAAATTGACTTGTCTAATGATGTTAGAAACTTTTACTTCACGTGAGGTTCTAAATTTCAGTTGGCTTGCATATTGCAAATTCACTCCATAGATGTCTTCATGTGCATTCTCAAGGCAAATTTGGTCTGAGACTCCAGTTTAGGCATGATCTGAATGTTTGTATTCTCTAATAAAAAATACCTAAATTCTTGGAACTTATCATATACATAATTACATTTGTTTATAAAGCACTTGCATGGCTTTTCACCACATGAAATTCTAATAGTGGTCCTTCTGTTCCAGTGTTTAAACAGTAATTAGGTGCAAAAGTCAAACTTTAATTCAGTAGTAGCATCACCATTATGAATGCATGTGTCTTGATTTTGAATGTAAGTATAATTCAGGTATAAGCTACAGATTTGTTAATGGGTCTGTAACTTCACCGATGTCTTTGTAGCTTGGAAACCAGTCCCATCACAGACACAGACCTCGCCAAGCGCACAGTCTTTCAGAGATCATACTCAGTTGTTGCCTCAGAGTATGACAAACAGCACTCCATTTTGCCAGCACGTGTGAAGGCAATCCCTAGGAGAAGAGTCAACAGTGGAGATG
The DNA here is from genome assembly GCA_013401355.1 of Ceyx cyanopectus. Lineage (NCBI taxonomy): Eukaryota > Metazoa > Chordata > Aves > Coraciiformes > Alcedinidae > Ceyx > Ceyx cyanopectus. Next base: position 22,213 of record VYZU01027716.1, read on the forward strand.
CAGGTAAGAGCACAGGCATAGCAGAAAGCAGTGGAAAAGCTCGAGGATGTGGCATTGGATTTGCAGTTCAGACAGTGTAGAAAATACAACCATCTATAAATATGTGTGATGGCTTTTTTTGTTTAGTAAATGTTAGCTGTTGGTTAATCTGCACAGGATTAGCCTAAGAACGGATCAGGAATTACTGTTCTGAAATTTGTGGTGCATCTTTCATGCTTGATTTCAGTTAAAAGTGTTTTTTTCTTTTTTTCAATTGAAACATGATTTTTCCACACTGCTTTTTTAAATGCATTTTTCTCATAGAAAATAAATAAATGAACAGAAATAGCAATTCTAGAATTGCTCTGTTGGTTTTTATTTTTACTGTGGCTACATAATAAAAATGCACAAAGAATCTAATATATACATGTTTTTATGCTTTTGAATAGAAGTGGGGTCCTCTCTCCTGAGACATCCATCTCCTGAACTTTCTCGGTTAATCTCCGCCCACAGCTCTCTTTCCAAAGGAGAGAGAAATTTCCAGTGGCCAGTGTTGGCATTTGTCATCCAGCACCATGATCTGGAAGGACTTGAAATAGCAATGAAACAAGCATTAAGGAAATCTGCCTGCCGGGTCTTTGCCATGGAGGTATTAATGTACTGATGGACCTTGTATGATTAAAATGTTTGTACATTCTGTCTCAGATTTTTTTATAGAGATTTTTAAATTATTATTAAAATTATTTTGTGTAAACCTATTCTAAAAGTTTGTTTATAATAATAATTATAGATTTAATACATTACTAACTCTAAAAGTTATATTCATTGCCTGTAAACCTTCTTCACTCCTATATCTGCTGTGTAGAAAACCTCTGATAAGAATCTCTGATTAAGGCTGCAAAAATCAATTACACAAATAGTCTTCTCATTTTTTCACCACCTTTCTTACAATTCCTTTCTCAAATCTTGAACTGTGTGTTCCTACAGAATTGTTTTGGTGCTGGTAGTACCCAGATATTTCACAACTTCCTTCTGAGATGGGTGATTGCTTTAACCCTCTTACATAGATAGTGAATGAGTAACCAAATGATCAATTGTAGATCAGTTGCTTAAATCAAAGCTTCAAGAGGTGTCCTAGTTGAGGCCATTTATTTTTAATTTCAGCTAAGTAAAGTGTCTTCTGAACCAGTACATACAGCATGGGTATATTTCAGGTGTTTATGATGTGCTAAAATATTGGTGGATTGTCTCAGATAAACACCACAGCTCTGCTTTTCAACATAATCAGTCAAATTTCCAAACAGCAATGTGCAGAAGTATTGCAGCTTCTGGAAGAAAGAATGTTACAAGAAAACCCAAACATTTAAACACATGGGGTTGTTTTTCATCACTAAGTTGATTTTTGTTTGTTATGGAAGAATTGTTTTGATTAATTCAGTCGACAGCAGAGACCAAACAGGGAACCAGATCTTGGCCTACAGAGTTTGAGACTTCTGCCACCTCACCGTGTAACCATGTCTGAAAATACATCACAACTTTGATCTCTTTTTATCCTTAAAGCTTTTTTTCACAGAACTTATTTTTGTGTGTGGTATTTGCAAATGACTTTGTACCCTGTAACAAAGTTGTCATTTTCATAACTGTTTTAGCTACAGAACAGTGTGTCCTACTTGAAAGACCTCTGTGTTATTATTTGTCTGTCCAAAAGCATCAGTGCACCCCCTTATATAAAAGGTTTAATAAATATTTTTACCTCCAGATCTTCTTAAACAACTGATAACTCCTTGTCTGCATTTCTTTTCAGGCATTCAACTGGCTTCTTTGTAATGTCATTCAAACAACTTCTCTTCATGATATTTTATGGCATTTTGTGGCTTCCCTGACTCCTGCACCTGTAGAGCCTGACGAAGAGGAGGATGAAGAAAACAAATCAAACAAAGAAAATGCAGAACAAGTAAGTGAGGTTCAGCATTCCTCTGGTAAATACAGTATCTCTGTAATTTTCTAGTCAATTTAGAAATGTTTGCATTAATGTGAAAAACAAACACCACCACAAACTAACTAAATAAAACACACACAAAGGGTTGTCAAGCACTGGAACAGGCTGCCCAAGGAAGCAGTTGATACACCATCCTTGGAGGTGTTAAAGACATGTAGATAAGGTGCTGAGGGACATGGTTTAGTGGCAGTGCTGGGTTAACAGTCTCAATAATCTTAAAAGTCTTTTCCAGCCTAAATAATTGTATGATACTGTATTCAAATCACATCTTCCTTCAGTAGTCTGATCATACTATTAAAAATGCCCATGTAAATATAGATACACAGTGTAATAAATCCAGATGAATCCACAACTGGGATTCTTTTTCTTATATGAAATATTTTTCCATATTCTTTTTAATATACTGGGAGAGGGTGAGAAATCCCAGTAGTGAACTCTGTAAAAATGGAGGATGGGGATCTAGAACCACAGCTTAAGATGTAGCTTCAAGGACAACATCCTTGCCAAGGCAAAAGAAAATACAACTATTATGAGCAGAATACAGCCTGTGTAGATATGATCCTTGGAAGGAGGAGGTATACCTGGGCTCTGCACTTTTTCTGAATAATTTATAATATTTAGAGTTCAATCTGATGCTTCCTACTCCATACACTGAGTATGCTTTGGCACATTTCTCTGCATATTCCTGGAAGGTATGATGTCTTGTTTGGTTTGAATTGTCTAGGTAATCATGGACTTGTTATAACAGCTGGAACATGGGGGTTTTTTTCTGTTTGTTTTCACAATATTGCAGTGTAATGTTTCACATCTTTAAATCCTGAGAAGTAGATATTCTTCCCAAATTCTTTCTTTAGTGTTCATACGTAATTTGTTGTAAAAATTCTCTGACAGGAACTGCTTTGAAGTTCATAATCATCATAGGATTGTTGCAGTTATTCTTAAACCAAATATCATAAATAGTTTTATATCAATTTATTTAATCTTTTTTTCCTCTCGTAATCTGTTAACAACATACTAATTGCTTTGCATCTTAGGAAAAAGACACAAGAGTGTGTGAACACCCTCTGTCAGATATAGTGATTGCTGGTGAAGCAGCTCACCCCTTACCCCACACTTTCCATCGCCTGCTCCAGACAATCTCTGACCTTATGATGTCTCTGCCCAGTGGTAGTGCATTACAGCAAATGGCCTTAAGGTAAGCACTAATTAAGAAAATTCTTAAAGGGCTGAATATGTTGTAACATCTTAGATGAAAAGATTTTGCAATGTAAGTAGGAAGTTTGAAGCAACTTTATGTGCCTGTGTTAAAAGGCACATGTCTGTCCTTATGCACAGGAAAGCTATATGTAAAAGATGTATGTGTTGACACAAATAATAGTATAAAAGACTTTGTAGAGAAAAGCATATTTGCTCTTAAACTCTGTACTGTATCCACTATGAGAAAGAAACCTATTATTGAATAATGTGGTAGTATCTGTGTGTATGTGCTTGGTAGTGTAATACCTTCCGCTCAGAAATTTGTGAACTGAATATGATAGAATGGTCAGGGCTGGAAGGGACCTGCAAAGGACATCTAGTGCAGCCCCCCTGCAGGGAGCAGGGACACCCTCAACTAGACCAGGCTGCTCAGAGCCTTGGCCAACCTCACCTGAAATATCTCCAGGAATGGGGCCTCAACCACCTCCCTGGGGAGCCTGTGCCACTGATCCACCACCCTCAAAGTAAGGAACTTCCTCCTGAAATCCAGTCTAAATCTACTCTTCTTTAATTTAAACCCATTACCCCTCATCCTTTCACTCGAGGCCCTTGGAAACAGCCCCTCTCCAGCCTTCCTGGAGCCCCTTCAGGCACTGGAAGGTGCTCTAAGGTCTCCCCAGAGCCTTCTCCTCTCCAGGCTGAACAACCCCAGCTCCTTCAGCCTGTCCCCACAGCAGAGCTGTTTCAGCCTCTGAGCATCTTTGTGGCCCCGCTCCATCAGCTCCATGTCTTCCCTATGTTGAGGGCTCCAGAACTGGATGCAATACTCCAGGTGAGGTCTCACCAGAGCAGAGTAGAGGGGCAGAATCACTTCTCTCCATCTGCTGGCCACACTTCTCTTGAAGTGTGGCCAGCAGATCTCACCTCTTGAGGTGAGGCTGACAGGGCGATAGTTTTCAGGGTCCTCCTTTCTACCCTTGTTAACAATGGGTGTAACATGTCCCTTTTTCCGGTCCCCAGGGACTTCACCTGACTGCCAAGACTTTTCAAATATCATGGCAAGTGGCTTGGCGACTACATCAGCCAATTCTTTCAGATCAAGAAATTCAGATCATACTCAAGATCCTTCACAAATTTGAAGTTCGAGATTTATAGAAAATATTTTGAGAAACAAAAATGTAGTGAATAGTTTCACTGGTAGGTTATGTCTTTTAAATATTATTCAAAATGTCAAATCCCACTATATATGTTTTCAGGTGCTGGAGTCTCAAATTCAAACAATCCGATCACCAGTTCCTGCATCAGAGCAATGTTTTTCATCATATCAACAATATTTTGTCTAAATCTGATGATGGAGACAGTGAGGAGAGTTTCAGTATCAGTGTCCAGTCTGGTTTTGAAGTCACGAATCAGGCAAGTATTGCACCTCTTGCTGGCACAGAGATGGGCTGTGAACAGCCTGTACTTCCTACACACACTGAATTCTTCATTCTTAATTGCAATGTGATATTTCCCAGCTTCTCACATTTAGCTTTAGAGGTTCAAATATTGACCCTTCTTAGCCTGGATATCACTCAAACCCAAATTTTGGAGCAGTGCTTATGAGTGCTTGTTTGCAAGTAAAGTGTCTGGGAAACTCCACTAGTTCATTTAGTTAGTTCCATTGGTTCACTGAGTCAGTTAATTTTTTCAATGCTGTGTACTTGAAGTTCTTACTTGCTTATATCTTCTGTTATTCTGAGGAGCATGAGAATATTCCTGATTAATATCTTCAGAGTTTTTTCTTCAGTTTCTTAGTACATTTAGGCATTATACGAATATATTCAGCTGATAGCTTTTAATATTTCCTTTTGTTTAAAGGGCTGTATAATTTGAACCAATAAATGACAAATTTCTTCTTCAATTCAGAGCATGTTCCTCAGAACAGAATTGTCTGTATGGGTTTTGGGTTTTTTTTGTAAATAATGCCTGTATTTGTGTTTATTTCAGATGTTTTAAATATTTTCATGTGTTTTCCCAGGAACTGTGTATAGTGGTTTGTCTAAAAGACTTAACCAGCATTGTGGACATTAAAACATCAAGCAGACCTGCCATGATTGGGAGTTTAACAGATGGATCAACAGAAACGTTCTGGGAGTCAGGAGATGAAGATAAAAACAAAACTAAAAACATCACCATCAACTGTGTAAAAGGAATCAATGCACGTTACGTGTGTGTTCATGTAGACAACTCCAGAGATCTTGGGGTAAGAGGAAAATTAAATGTCTCTCATGGTATGTGCATAGGCTCTAGAGTTGTATTTGCCCATCAAGAGGCACCATTTTCTTTGATCAGTCTGTAATTCTGTTTCAGAAGCTCCCATTTCAAAGCCAAGTTTCTAATTCCTGTGGTTTTGAAAGCAGTACCTGATATGATCACACCAATCCAACACCATTTTCTGTGAACCTAAGATTGGGAAACTTCATTCTCAGTGGCATGTTCAATTTCAAATGCATTTTCAAGCATTTATTTTTTCTATAAATTATTCTATAAATTACTTTTTCAGGTCATGATTTCTGTAGAAGCATTCAAACAATGGCTTGTCATAAAATCCATTAAAAGTACTCTCTAGAATTAACTTACATTCAAATTTATTAATCTGTAAAGTAATGTTACAAATACATCTTATTTTCAACTACAGCTTTTAATGTATGGAATGCATTAAAAAAATGCATTAATGTTTTGTTGGGGTTTTTTTTTAAGCTGTGCTTTGGAATTCTTTGTCCTTAGTTTTGAGCACATTTTTTTCTTGCAATGAAGCAACTTGGCTTTTTTTTTTTTTTTTAATGTACATACTCTTTTAATACAGAAGGGTCCTCAGTTGAATTGTTGTGTTCTGATTTTGGTTTTCTGTTGCAGAACAAAGTGACTTCAATGACATTCCTAAGTGGTAAGGCAGTAGAAGATCTCTGCAGAATAAAACAGGTAAACATGGTAACAGTTGGAAAATTGACACCATTCTTTGGCTGCTCATAGCACAGATTTTCTAAGCAAATGGTTTCCATTGCCTATGGTAGGTAATTATTTTACAAATACCAGGCAACATAATAAACAGCTGTAACTTCATCACCTTTGCTCCCTCTTTGCTGGACTGTCCTCTGACATTTCTCCAACAGTTTTTGTTTGGTTGGTTTTTTTTAATCTTCAAGCACACCCATATACTGTCCCCTGACTTGTGCATACTCTGTCTCATAGTGATTTTGTAAATAAAAGTCAGTCTTGTCTGCTGCAACACAAAGAGAATTAGCACAGAAATGGGAAAGAACAAATAGGAGCTGAATTATAAATGAGCCTATGGATATTAGAGAGGGTTTGCTTGGCTCAGGCCAGGTGTAGCTTAGGCCCACATGGGTTCTTCTGAGCAATGATGGAGGCTCTGCACCCCACTGGGCTTTGGCTTCCAGTAGTGACATAGTAGGTAACATGAATAATGTTTTATGATTTTTTTTGTTGTTGTTAAACCATATTTATTGTAAAACAAACTTAATTTGATACAGTTCATCTGGTTTTTTTATAATGATTGTCTTTCGTCTTTTGATAAGGATATCAAATGATGACTTGCACAGAAACTACTGATAATTGTGTTCTATTTTCAGTTAAATTATGAATGCTTTTTTTTGTTAACTAAAAGTAGAGGGAAAATATTAGTTCACAGGGTTTTGGGTTTTTTTTGCATATGTGAACTATTGATGAGAGGATAAAAGGGACAGGCACTATTTCTAATAGGCTATAAGACAAAAAAAAATGAAGTCTTAAAAAAAGTTTGAGAATTTTTAATCTGTATAAAAGAGGTTAAGCATTTTTATAATTAAACATATCTTACTACTCAGGGTGAAAATTTCATAGCAAACACTGTATTTATTCCAGTGAGGTATGATGGGTTGATTTTAAAGCTGGATGAGTTTTTGTTTGATGTAATACCAGTTCCCATCTTTGTATTCCTGTTTAATAGGTAGACTTGGATTCAAGACACATTGGCTGGGTAACAAGTGAACTTCCTGGAGGTGAGAATCACATCATCAAAATTGAACTGAAAGGTCCAGAGAACACCTTAAGAGTTCGACAAGTGAAAATTCTTGGGTGGAAGGATGGAGAAAGCATTAAAATAGCAGGGCAGATTTCTGCAAGTGTGGCTCAACAAAGAAACTGTGAATCTGAGACCCTGCGGGTGTTCCGACTTATTACATCCCAGGTGGGATTTTAATCATGTTCTGCACCATGAAACTTCCTATACATTGTAGACTTTATGTTCTAATGTAAAGTTACCCATCTGCAACATCTGCACAAGCTTGTCTTTGAGATAAGCTAATAGGCAGTGTCTTTCTTCCAGGTATTTGGAAAGCTCATCTCCGGAGATGCTGAGCCAACCCCAGAACAAGAAGAAAAAGCACTGCTGTCTTCCCCAGAAGGAGAAGAAAAAGTACACAATGTATTTATTTGTGTTCTATCAATAATACTTTGCTGCAAAAATGATCTAGGCTGATTTTACAAAAAGAAATACTGTTTATACAAAACAAGTATTTGGGACAAATATATATGTCTATTTGTCCCAAGTCTTCTGCTACATTACGTTCAGATCAAAACAAAAGTAAAATATCACAGTTGCTTATTGGCTAAAAATTACAGTTGATGATTTTTTTAATGAGTAAACTATAATTCAAGCATAGGTGTTAATGAAAAAATCATAGTGATGGTAGTGCAAATTCTGCTTACACTTACAGAAGTAGTCAGCACTTGTACTTTTACCTGGGCTTCCAGCAGAGATTAGTGTAAGTTTTCCTGAAAAGACTATTGCATTTGGACTGTCATCTTGAACAGCCAAAACTGGACTGTCCTCAGTGAATGCCATTTCTTTCTTCAGATGATCTGTGGGTTTTGATGTACCCAGTAACTTGTGGCAATAAGTTCCAGGACTGAATTACTCGATTTTTATTAGTAATATATTTTTCTTATTCCTGATGTGTAGTAACCTGTGTGTTCCTGTTTCTCTAATTGTGAAAAATATATACAAACTGAAAAGTGTGCACTCATTTACAAACACTTAATCAGTGATTTTATTAAGCTAGATGAAAAGGCTTTATCTTGGATAATTATACTTCCCTTGTTTTGCTTATTGATTGTTTTAGTTCATAATTAAATTTCCTTCTGTAAAGAGAAAGTCAGTAAATGTATCCATCTTATTAACTGTAGTAAAATTGATCTCGTTTTTATCTCTTGCTCCTCTCTACCAAAAAGCTACAAACATTTAGAACAAATTTTGTAATATTGCCTGTTAATTGCTATAGTAATTAGGAAATGTTGTTGAAACTCTTGATCTAACATTAAGTATGTTTTTTATGAAGGCAACATCAGATGCAGACTTGAAGGAGCACATGGTAGGGATCATATTCAGCCGGAGCAAACTGACCAATTTGCAGAAGCAGGTCTGTTCATTCCCAAATGGTTTTTGGACTAAATATTTGTTTGTTTTGAAAAATATGCACATTTTTGGTGAACATAATACTTTTCATTTGAACCATTTAGTTCTTCTTTTCTTTATAATCAAATGTTGGATTACATTTTAAATAGTATGTGTGTGCATTTTACATGAAGAATCTGCTGAAATTGACACAGAAAGATCCATTTTAATAGGACAAAAACCCCCGTCCTATTAGATTCCATTTAAAAACAAGTGTTTTCAAAATGAGTTTGTCAGGGTTTAGGGCCAGGGCGGACCCTTTAAATAAGTCCTTTCCATGGAAAATGTCATTGAAAATTCTTATTGTAGTTACTGCTTTTTTAAATCTACTTTTTCTACCACAAAAGTTAAGGACTTACTTAAAGATTCAGTCTCTTGTATAATTGACTGTTCAGGAAATGTAAAAATGTAAAATTTAGGAACTATGTTTTCATTTTAGCAAGTATATTTAAATGACATTTTCCAGAGTGAAGATAAAGAAATACAGTATGAAATCTAAATCTTCGTTCTAACCAATTTTACCTTAACCCTGCTGTAAATTTTACTCGTTTGTGTTTATGTCAAAAAGTACCTTAAGCACAGGCCAACGTTCCCAGGCTTTCATTGTAGCCCTGGTTGTGGAGGTGCCTAAACTGGAGTGACTCTCTTGCTAAGAGCTGCGCTGTGTGGCTTCCCTCGGCAGGTGTGTGCCCACATCGTGCAGGCCATTCGCATGGAGGCCACGCGCGTGCGTGAGGAGTGGGAACACGCCATCTCCAGCAAGGAGAACGCCAACTCCCAGCCCAGCGACGAGGATGCCGCCTCCGACGCCTACTGCTTCGAGCTGCTCTCCATGGTGCTGGCCCTCAGCGGCTCCAACGTGGGCCGACAGTACCTGGCTCAGCAGCTCACCCTGCTCCAGGATCTCTTCTCCTTGCTGCACACTGCTTCACCCCGAGTGCAGAGGCAGGTCGGTGCTGGTTGTTACTCCTCTTTCATAGTATTCCTGGAAAAGATTGCTAGAATTGTGTGCCTGGTAGTATAGTGTATATTCAACTTGCTTTTTTTGTGCAGTTTCACAGAATCACAGAATGTTAGGGGTTGGAAGGGACCTAGAAGATCATCTAGTCCAACCCCCCTGCCAGAGCAGGGTCACCTAGACCAAGTCACCCAGGAACAGATCCAGGCAGGCCGTGAACGCCTCCAGAGGAGACCCCACAATCTCCCTGGGCAGCTGCTTCCAGGCTCTGGCACCCACACTGGGAAAAAGTTTTTTTCTTGTGTTGACCCTAAATCTCTTGTGCTCCAACTTCCACCCATTGCCTCTTGTCCTGTCATTGGATGACACTGAGCAGAGTCTGGCACCATCCTCTCTACACTCACCCTTAACATATCGATAGACATTGATGAGGTCTCATCAGTCTCCTCTTCTCCAGGCTAAAGAGCCCTAGCTCTCTCAGCCTCTCCTCAGCAGGGAGATGCTCTACTCCCTTCAGCATCTTGGTGGCCCTGCGCTGGACTCTCTCCAGTAAATTCACTTCAAAAATGTTTTCCTGATCACATTCAGATCGTCCCTTTATTCCACATAGGGAATAACTATAAATAAAGTTAACTCATTTTGTTATCAAAGGCATGAGGAGAGGGAAAATAGAAAATGCTCTGGCAAGGGGGTTGGGCTCTGATCTCTTGAGGAGCATTCCAACCCCTACCATTCTGTGAGTAACATGTTTGTAACGTGCAAGCAATTCAGAGTTGTACAAACATCTTTATCACTGTTTTAAGTCCAGCACCAAGCATATTAGTGTCTAAAGATGAAGTATTGTTTGAGTGAGATTGATTCTGGACTTTTTGGCCTTGTCTCACTGGGTACATTAATAAATGCTTTAAAGCAAGATGGAAACCTTACAGAATTTCTTACAGGTATGATTAAGTATAGAAAGTAGATTAAATATTTCTGACTGAAATATCTTGTGGAGAAGACTTCATTGATTTTGCTTGAAAACACCATCTGTATTGGTAAGAATTGTGATATTCTGATATTTTTTTTTCTCCAGGTAACATCGTTACTAAGACGTGTTTTGCCTGAGGTGACCCCCAGTCGCCTGGCTAGTATTATAGGAGTGAAGTCTCTTCCACCAGCAGATATAAGTGATATCATTCACTCGACAGAAAAAGGAGATTGGAACAAGCTGGGTATCTTAGACATGTTTTTGGGCTGCATTGCCAAAGCTCTCACTGTACAGCTAAAAGCCAAAGGAACTACTATAACAGGGACAGCTGGCACTACTGCAGGCAAAGGAGTTACTACAGTCACACTTCCAATGATCTTCAATTCCAGGTTTGTTTAAAAATACCTACTATTTTCTCAAGCTAAAAGCACATAATAATTACAGTCTCTGAAGTCAGTTGTCTTCTTTAATCCTTGTTTTATAAATGGAAAAAATATGTATAATGTTTTCACAGTATGAGTCACGTTATTAGCGAATTTGATTTAAAAACAAAACAAAACCACACAAAAAACTTAACACATGCTGCCTATGTGCACTACTTCTTTGTGGTGGATTGTGAGAAATAATAACTAATGAGTCTGGTTAATTTCATGCATTGCCACATGTCCTTTGCAGCTATATTCGGCGAGGTGAAAGCCACTGGTGGATGAAGGGTTCAACACCCACACAGATTTCAGAGATCATCATTAAACTCATTAAAGACATGGCAGCAGTAAGTTTCTATCCTTGAAATATGCAGACAATATTCAAATATTTCTGATAATTAAGAGTATACTTTGTTTTCATTACTTTCTATCGCAGTTGGGTTGAGCTGTTAAATGTGAGTTGATCTCAGGAAGCAGGTAGCCTTCTGGGTAGAGTCTAGGCATAGAAGCAGTAGGAAGTGAGTTCTAATCCTTCTAAACAGAAATCCAGTTATGAAATAAGCTTTTAAATAAGTCACTTTTACTAGAAATTTTAGTGGACAATAATTGTGTGTCATTTTCTACATTTTTAACATAAAAAAAGTTTTGAGCACTCCAGATTCCAGTTGAAAAGTAAAAAGTATCTGTGGAGAAAGAAAATAAGACTGTTTCACATAACTGTATGTAGATTTTATACATGGACTTTCTGGTTAAGACTGCATGTTAAGATTGTCATCTTTCAGTCTTACTGAAATCTACATTTATAGTTTATTGCTTTAACCATCTGGTCTGAAATTTTCCATAGTTGTATCTGCTTCACATAAGATTTTTGTCAGAAGAATTCGATGAAAAGTTATTTGGTTATTTCCCAGAAACAAGGGAGGGGAGGAAGTTTTGTACATGTTTAGGGGAAGGGAGTTCAGTTGGGAAGTTGTTTTATTTCCTTCATTCCTTACCTCTTCCATTGAGATGTTGTCAGTAACCCAACTTCTGTGATTGCTCTTTGAAAGCTCTTTCAGTGTGTTCAGCTTTGGAGTTCTCTTTTTTTTAACCACTTCGTAGCCACTGTGATTAGGTTGAGGAGATCACTTCTCCAAGTTGCTGAAGCTGTCTGAGAATTCTCTGCAATTGCGACTGTTGATTCTGACCACAAGATTTCAGAGTCTCAAAATTCATCTTTAGTTAAGAATGACAGTTAAAGCATGTCCCATCCCTCAGCAGTGCTGCTTCATGCATAAAGGGATCTTTACATAAAAGACATACATAAAGTCTTTACTTCAGTTGCTCCAGTGAATTTTTGTTTCTGCTTAATTTAGCAACATTATAGATTACATATAAAAATTAGCACCAAAAAAACCCAGCAATTGTAAAGACAAGTACTCAGAAGAAAGTGCCAGGATTAACACAGTGCCCTGCATATTCATACCCTTATGTTTTTCTCAGTCACCCCACTTCTTTCAGTGTGTAACATGCAACATATATTGGAAATTAATTTGGGGCAGGGGGAGTACTTTGTTCAAGATATTTTTTTTAATGGTTTGTTGCCAATACCATTTGCAGCCACTGCTGTTAGGTATGCTTTGGGGAAGTGGGAAAGTGTCATGGAATTGGTGGATTCTCTTCTGCAGCATTTTTAAAGTAGTACCAGGCAAGTGTTTCAAAGCAAACTCTGTGGCCCTTGTTTTAAGGGACTCTGGCTCCCATGATGATGGGAGATCCTGTCCCTTCATGAACAGCTGATTAAAACTAAGCTGAGCAGAGGCCTTCACCAGGAATAAGAGTTTAGTAGAAACACAAAACAACTGTCTGACTAGAATCAGATATTTACACTTTTGTCTAAGTTGCTCCTCTAGCCTTTCAAGACCTTTATCTATTAAACTGTTGACTTTGCCAGTGTCTGGTTCTCCAAAGCTATTGCAAAAGTTAGTAGAAAAGTTCTAAATCTGGAGTCAGATATGTCAACTTCCATGCATGCACACAGTATGCTAGGCTCCTCCCACATACCAGCTAGTTTTCCAGTAGTGCTGGCTGTTGGGTATAATGATGTGCATCTTGAATTCTTATGTTTAAGCCATTCTACTTTGAATGAATGTGTAACTATTGATTACAATAAAAGGATCAAGTCAGATCAAGTGTGATCCTCTGAGATGTGGATATAAATCCCTATTTCAGTCAATTCTGAATTGCATAGTTAAAGTGTAGCAGCTCCTAAAGGAATGATTGGGCTTGAGTTGACTCTAAAGTATTTAGTAGTCAAAGAGTAAGAACCCTTTTCTTGTGTGAAGAAGAGCTGAACTTTGTTATTCTCTGTTCTAGATGAGGGGGAACCCAAATGAGGCCATTTAGGGGTGGAACTAATAAGATGATTACATTTTGTAAGGGACTTCTGTGCTCAAAACTTGTTTGATGATTCAGCCATGTTACCCAAAAGAGGGTGGAGGAATTAGAGGGTCCTAGTTTAAAAACCTTTCTTTGAGGCTTTTTAGAAATGCTAATTATCAGTCAGGTGACATTATTCTAAGGAGCCACTTCATAAGGGTTACAAACAGGGTAGGTACCTGCATCTACATTAGTCACTGTAGCTGCCTCTTTAGACTCCAGTGAGTCTCAGGGATTTCTGGCACATTAAACGTGAGGTTTAGAAACTTAGAGATTACATTAAGAATTTCAAGATTCAGCACTCTCCAAATTGAGAACTTTAGTGTACAAGTGAGTGCCATAGGTTCAGAGACTTTTAAGGCTGGTTTGGAAAGTAGGCCATAGTTATGATGTTTCCTGGCTACTCCTCTTTATTTATTTGAAATACAGAAATTGGAGTGTTCAGGAATGCTGAGCTGGGCCAGTGGAGCTGATTCCTGTAGGAACCCACTGTAGTTTGTGTGGTGGTCACACTCACTCATGCTCCAGTTCTACATCTTCCTTTCTCCAGCAGGGTGGCTTTTCATTCTTCAAATGACACACCCTCTAACTATTCCAAGTTAATTATTCCAGTAGTTGCTCAGAGACTACATCAGTCAGGCATGTATTTGAGGTCAGATTTACCAGATCAGATTGAAAAACACCTCATTTGTCAGTCAACTCTCACATCCTCTTTTTCTAGTCTAGCTTGAGATCCTAACCTGATGCTGCTCTAATTGCAGTTGTAGTTGTCCTTAATAAAAGCTGTCAATGGGGTTTCCTCTTCAACAGGGTCACCTGTCAGAAGCTTGGTCCCGGGTGACAAAGAACTCTATTGCTGAGACCATCATAGCTCTGACCAAAATGGAAGAAGAATACAGATCACCAGTGAGGTGCATTGCAACAACCAGAGTAAGTACTTCACTTCAGATTAGTTCACTGTGAATGTGCAGCAGGAGCCCATCCAGAAACCTTCCTAAATTTCAGATAAAACTTCCTTACCCAGGTTGTTTGAGGAGCCAGTGTATCCAGAGTGCAGTTTATATTCTCAAGATCTAGCTGTACTGACCACAGATGGGTATCCCAAGGTAGTCACTGTTTGTCCTGATAAAAGTCCCGCTTTCTCTGGGTCACATTAGATGAGATTTGTTTCCTTTGTGGCAGAAATACTCCAGTAAAAATTGAATTGTGAACTAAATATGCATCTTGGGCAACTCAAAATAATGAAGAATAAGCGTTTCACTAATGTTTGGGGGTTTATTCTTGAGATAATTCTGCTTTCAATACTTGCCTTTTTACTTAATTTATAAGATAATCCTTGTGGAGAACTGCACAGTGAGTATCAGCTGTCTTTGTCCAGCTCTCTACCTGATAAAGTGGTTTGAATTCCAGATTCCACATCTCAAGGCTGTTACAAAAACACTCTGTAACAAGCATTCTCTGGGACAGTTAAGCCAATCTACACCCATGTTTTGGTCTGAAAATGAAAAAATCATTTGCTGAGCCCTTTGTTATTTCCCTGGTGTGGGTTTTTTCTTTGTCTTTATTTCTTCCCTGAATCTTTTACAGAAACTGAGACTAATTTAATAGATTGCTTGCAGTACTATCAAAAGCAAACTTGTAAATTGAGCTAAAGTTTTGTTGTTTGCAGCTGGGTTTTTTTATTACTCTATCCTTGAATTTCTTCTTCCCCCCAAAGCCTGCAATGTTTAGGAGTGATATGCAAATCCTTATTTGCCATATTTCTCTATAATGTGCTCTGGTACATTGCTCTGATGTTTCTTCACTGCTTCTCTCTCGTGTGTTAATGGCTATATTGTTGATCATGAAGTGACATACCTGAAAGAAACAACATAGTTCCCAAATATTCCATAAGCTTTACTATGTGCTTGACTTCTTGTGGAAAATAAAAAACTTGTGTTGTATGAGCAAGCTTCAGTCAACAGTGAGAGCTTGCAGGTAACAGTGACATTCTTATCTGCCAAAGGTGGTAATAGTAGTATTTGGGATTATTATTTTCTTTTTTATTATTATTATTGTTAGCATTTCTAAACCATTTAACTGTCCCCTGCTTTTCAATAGCTGTGGCTGGCTCTAGCATCCCTCTGTGTGCTTGATCAGGACCATGTTGATAGACTATCCTCAGGAAGATGGATGGGAAAGGATGGGCAGCAGAAACAGATGGTGAGACTGAAAACATTTTTTTTTTTGTGCTTATTTTTGTTATTCAGTGGTTGGAAGAATCCAGACTAATGACAGGGAAACACAGACCTGACCTAACCTTACTCCTTCCTTTTGTCCCCAGTGGAGACTCTACATACAAGTATTTCTGTTCTAGAGGAGCACTGCTCAGAAAACAAAACTCTACTGGTATTCAGCATGGCTCAAAGCCTTCC
This sequence comes from Ceyx cyanopectus, assembly GCA_013401355.1. Taxonomy (NCBI): domain Eukaryota; kingdom Metazoa; phylum Chordata; class Aves; order Coraciiformes; family Alcedinidae; genus Ceyx; species Ceyx cyanopectus. The sequence continues at coordinate 38,070 of VYZU01027716.1, forward strand.
TAACACCTGCAGGGTGGCTTTTTGAGAGTAGATTGACCCAGTTTATACCCTCTGTCAGAGCTTTTTTCTTTCCATCTGAATCTCTATCACATAATAAAGACAATTCTTTTGTGCTCATCAACAACTTCTCCATGATTTAGCTCCTCTTCCCCATCTCAGTAGAGAGTTGTTACGCCAAAGAGAAAGAAACTCTTTCTAACTGAATTTAGTAAAGCTACCATTTACTCAGAGTCTTTACAAATGTAATATGGAGCATGATGGAATGAGTTTCTGTCTTTATTTTTCAGTATCACAAAAAGCTTATGGTGATGGTTTTTTAATGTGAATCTGGAAAGAGCAGAAAAATGAAGCTGGTCTCATAATAAGTTAGGTGGGTCCTTGTGGCAGGCAGTGGAAGGTCTTGGCTTCCAACTAGCCACTGAGGATACTTAGCACAAAGAACCCTCCAAAGCAGTTTAGTGTAGGCAGAAAGAGAATAGTGGAGAGTGATGGAGCTGCAGCAGCAACAAGGACTGAAACTGCTGAGAGAAGGAAGCCAAGACAGAGGTTTCTTCAGATGATTAAGGGACTTCTGTAGAGTTTTGGAAAAGTCAGAAGATAAGCCAAGACATCAGGCAGGGATACAGGCTGCTGCACTCACCCTGAAATTCCCCAATCCTATTCTATACCAGGATATTCAACTTTGATGTGAACTGTGTCCTGCCCTAGCAGGACTGCTGTCAAAAGGATTCTGTTCTAAGTTGCATGAGCAACATCATGGAAACCACATGTTCTGGGAGTAAGATGGAAACTTGTTCTCTGACATGTGCATAATCAAAGTCAGTATTTGTAGACATGAAGTGTAAAACAGAACTGTGTGGAATTTAAATAAATATATATATATGTGTGTGCATATATTGGATCAGTAGAGCAGCTTAATTTTTTTTTATGGTGGATTTTGAAGTTTGTTGCTTTGACTGTATTGTGAGTTACAGATGACCTATAGCTGATTAGATGTTAGAACAGAGTGAACAGAGCTGGTGATGAAATGAGGAGTAAATACACACACTGCCTGACTTAAGTACTCTCATATCTGAACTTTGCTGTGAACATTTCCATAACCCCTCGTTACCACAGAAATCTTCTTAGAATCATTGAAAATGTCTCAACTGTATTGTTAAGAAACCACTTCTTGGCTACATCACAGAAAATATGAGATAAAGAATATCAGACCAAGTGATGTAGCAAACTGGGACTTTTTGTGACTTAAAGTAATTGTTTAGATACTGAATATTCTGAAGATAAAATGAAGTCTAAACAAGCTCTTTAGCCCCTTTTTTTGATGTGGGGGGAGGGATATAACAGAAGGGAGAACACAAAGGTTGAAAGGAAATGAGGGATTTAATAAAGTGAGAACTACTGCATATTTGTTGTCTTTTTTTTTTGTTTTCCAGCCAATGTGTGATAACCATGATGATGGAGAAACTGCTGCAATCATTCTGTGCAACGTCTGTGGGAATCTGTGCACAGACTGTGACCGATTCCTTCACCTCCACCGCCGAACAAAGACCCACCAGAGACAGGTGCAGAGTTTGGGCCACGTTCTGTGTGCTGCACACTGGGCATTAGGCAGCAGGAACTACCAACATTGACAATGGTTTTTTCTGTTGTGTGTGAGATGGGATAGATAAGTTTTCATTTAATTCCTTTTTAATTAAATTCTCTGTCCTTTATCTTGCAATGAAGGTTAGAAAATCGGGCAGCAGTCCCTAGTTCTAACTCTTGTGCTTAACAGCAGCTTTTTTTCTCTCTTGTTCTTGTTAAACATTTTTTAGGGGAATCCAGGAACTGCATAAAGTCAATAAACTGACTTTCATAAGTATACATTGGTTCTTTATACCTGTTATATCTCTGTCACTACTTCTACCATATAAGTCATTGCTTGTCAACCTCTTCATTTTTAGTACATATGGTTTTTAATATCCAGGAAGACCACCTGATAGAAAATATTCCTTACTGGTCCCTTTGCATCAGTCTTCTCTTACTTTGCAGAATTCCTCCAGCTCTCACTGTCTTTTCACAGAGAAATATGTTGTCATTGCCATAAGTTTGAAAATTACCTGATTTCTTTTGGTTCTGTTTTTAAGATGGAAACATCTTTCCTCTTAGATTAGTAATTACATACTGCTTTTTATTCTGCTAATTAGCAGTCTTTTGTGTTATTCTTCCATCATCTTCATCTCTACCCTTGAAACTAGATTCTCCTTGGAATAGTTTTCTCATTGAAATTAATAATCAAGATGCCTTTACTTCTGAAACTACTGAATGATTCCTCTTTCTTGACACTATTTATCTTTTGTGTTTTGGGTTTTTGTGGTATTTTACTTTTCCCTTTCCCTCTAATTACAGTTCTATAAAGGCTAAAATAAAATACTTTACTAATAAAATTAATTCAGTGGAGATCACTTTTCAGCTCCCTCTCCTGGAGTGGATCTACATTCACATTTTAGTGAGGATCAAGAGTGGCCCTTTGAAGCAGGTGTGATCATCTGCCCTTAAAGTGCTTTGGTTTGTGTTCTAGAGCAGCCTGGGAGTGCAGGAACTGAACTCCTTTCAGTGGAAACTGAAAAAAAGATAGATGCAGAGGCATGCTGCTGATGGCCATGCAGTGCAAGGGAGATTCCTTGGTGCTCAGCATCTGCAGCATAGACTCAGCCTGGAAGTTCTACATGGACCTGTTATCTTCTGTTTCTTAGCCAGAATCTTTGCAATCCCCTTTGAAATGTTCCTGGTTTGGCATCCTAAGATGATTATTTTATATGTCAACTCTTCTATCGTGGCACAGCACAGTCTAGTCTCATTTATTTTTCTGATTTTTCCTATATAGCCTGTTCAGATTACAGTTGATAAAAAGTAAGTTCTCATCTCATAGAAGCCCTCACATGTCTCCTTTAATCTGTCCAAAATAGCTACTTCTCAGATTTCCCTACTTACTTCTGAAAGCATGTTGAAACTTTTACTCTGTATTCACCACTTTTACCTCTCTTGTGTTAATCCCCTTGATTTATATTTTAAGTTGTCATGTTTCCTGTCTCCTGTTTTCTGTGAGCTTCCTGGTTTTTGTCCAACTTCCATCATACATACCTCTCTAATGTATTTTCTTTCCCTCCAAGAAAGGATAGCCTGTGAATTACTGAGACCTGCTTATGTGATCCTTTCTGCAGCAAACAGGGCTTTTTTTCCCCAATTCTAAGGATTAAAGCAAAGTTTTAATTGAGTATATACATCCATACCCAGGAAAATTCTAACTTGCATTGCACTGCAGGTAAATGAAGGAAAACAGAACTGCCTTCAAAACTTAGGAAAGGAGAAAAAGAAGATATTGTTCACTAAGAACCTCATGCAGTTGTTTTTTGGGTTTTTTTTGCTGAAAAATTTTCCTTATTGTATCCAGAGGTGTATGTTGTGTATTTATGTGAAAGTCAGAAATGTTAATATTACACAAGTATAGAATTGTTCTCATATTAATAAGAGCATAACTATCTGTGTTGCTTTGATAAACTACTATCATGGTTATGTGAAGATATTTTAATGTCATCTTTTGCTTTTAATAACACTGTGGCTTACTGGATAACAATAGTTATGAAGTCAAAGCTCCATATTTTTTAGACTAGAAAAAATGTTGAGTGGCTCTCTTTTTAGCATTGCTACACTATTGTTTCCAGACATGTTAGATCAGGCACTGATTTTTACTTTTAAAAACAAAAATTCTTTATCTATTCTGCAATATGTAGCAATTATAGAATGCATAAAAGGAAACTACCTTGCAGTAGACAGAATCTATAAAACATCTGAGGAGACAATAACAAAAAAGAACCTTGAGATGTTATTTATTATTCATTTGGTTCACCTGGCAGGTATTCAAAGAAGAAGAAGAAGCTATCAAAGTTGATCTCCATGAGGGTTGTGGAAGGACCAAACTTTTCTGGCTGATGGCATTAGCAGATTCTAAAACTATGAAGGCTATGGTGGAGTTTAGAGAACAGACAGGTAAAACTTGTTCTTTATCCTTATTATTTTTAATTTCTACATGAGCATTTGTCAAAAAAAAAAATAAAAGCCAGCCCACAAAAACTGCAGTTGGGGTTTTCACCTGCTGTAGGGGCAGTGCTTGTTGATAAAAACAAAACAGTGTAAGGATTGCTGCTTTTCTCATTTTCTGTGGTTGCTGCTTAGCTGTCTGTTGTTGGAATGTGTTTGGTTTATGTTTACAACCATTTCTTTTTGTTTACATTGGTGGACCCAGGCAAACCAACCAGCAGCAGCTCAGAAGCCTGTCGTTTCTGTGGATGCAGGAGTGGGACAGAATTATCAGCAGTGGGCAGCGTTTGTTCCGACACAGATTGCCAGGTGTGCACTCACAAGGATCACTCACCTTTCATTACACAGCTGGAAGACACTGCAGGATCAAATGGATCCTTTGCTTTGAGTAAAACTTGTTGGTCCCCATGGTCTGTCTTAAATCAGACCTTCTGTATGAAAAGACTGGAGTATTAAGTATAATTCTGATACTTCCAAGTCTGTGAATGTTTAGTTTAATTACAGGCTACAAACATCAGTAGTCAACCAAAATACTGGGTAGTTTCATTATTATCTCCAAAAATACCTCAGGTTTTCACAATAATATTCCAAGTACAAAGTACTGTCAACATAAAGTCTGGTGTACCAGGGAGCTGTTTGCATTAATAGCCTGTTTATTAGGTGTGTGGGGAACATTTCAGATTTGGCCAAGTTTTTCAACTGGATCCATGTTCTCCTGAGTGATTTTGTGCCCTGCAGTACAGGTACAATTGTCAGAGGACCAAATCCTCATCAGTTCCTTATCTCACTCTCTTTATTTCTGCTCATGCGAGCCAAATTTGACATCATTTTTTCTCTCTCAGACTATCGAATATATTATATTCAACAAGTTCATTGTTATCTTCTGGGCAACTTTTATACATTTTCTACTTCCTAGGGATAGGAATTAGAGGTGGTTAAAATACCATTTCCACATAAAAGTGCTTTATGCTGGTTAATGATCAGCTCGTAACGTGTTCTTAAGAAAGGTCACTTCATACCTTTCCTGAAGGACCTAAACCTGCAGATACCTTACAGGCTGTTAGCAGAGGGCAAGTGAAATTTATTTAGGGGGTAGTTCATCTACAAAATATATATTCATTAAATAATATTCCTCTTTATTTTAAAATTTAAAGTGTAAAAATTATGGCTTGTGTGACACAAGTAAACCAAGGTACCTGTTCTCCTTGGTGCCATGAACCAGGGGGTTTCTCCCTCACGCCAGCTGTAGCTGTAGGGATCTCCAGATCCAAAAAGTGCTGCTGTGTCAACCCTTTCTCGCTGGGGAGGCCAAAAAAGTTCCTCTGTGTGTTGTGAACAGGAGTACGCCAAAATCGCCTGCAGCAAGACACACCCCTGCGGGCACCCGTGCGGGGGAGTGAAGAACGAAGAGCACTGCCTGCCCTGCCTGCACGGCTGCGACAAGAGCTCCACCTCCCTGAAGCAAGATGCTGATGACATGTGCATGGTCTGCTTCACTGAAGCTCTCTCAGCAGCACCAGCTATCCAGGTTTCTGTTTTGTCTTTACTTGAAAGAGATAGAATGTTATGGTTGTGATGGTGTGGAAGAAATTACAGTATCATGTCTCTCAAATTATCTTACTTCAAAACAGGCTCAATGCCAATGCATGTTATTTTAAAAGCTGCTTTTTAGCTGGCATTACTGCCATTCCAACAGTGCAGATTGTATCAACATCATTTCCTATGGTTACTTTTATCAGTGCCATATATTTTAAATAATGAGAACTGAGAAAATTAATGGATATCCTTCATCTGTACTTCACTAGTGCTTTTGGAATGGAAAGGTTAATATTTTAATGATCATTTTATATTCTTTCTCCTTTTTTAAGAAGAAAATAGGGGTCTTCTAGGATTTAAAATAAATTAATGTTGGAATTTATATACATTGCAACTTAAAAACTAAAACTCTGGATTAGTGGTTAATGTAATTATCATCTATTCTTTTCTAAAGCTGGACTGCAGCCACGTTTTCCATTTGCAATGCTGTCAACGAGTACTAGAAAACAGGTGGCTTGGGCCAAGGATAACTTTTGGGTTTATGTCCTGTCCTATTTGCAAGGTAAATAAGCTGTGTGTTTACTGCCTAGGTCAAAAAATGTCACCTAATCCTGGCTTTGTTTGTTGGGTCTTTTTTATTCTCTTTTCCTTTGTAATTACATATTGGATGTTACAATATAAAGTATTTACACCTCACTTGTTTCCTTAATTTCTCATGTCATTGCAGAAAGGGAAACTGATGCCTCTTTTTACCTTCCTCTGCTGTTCCATACTAAAAAGAAAGTATAATGCAGACATTATCTTAATGCTGTTACATTTTTAGAAACATCAGCTTTTAAATTCCTAATATTTGGGGCCAGCGGCAAGGAAAGAAAGATTCTTAATACACATCATCTGAGGCAGGAAACTTGGCTTCTCTCAACTCCTGTAAAGCTGCTTTTCAGTATGATGACAGAGCTGGAGAATATGGAGGTCCCTTCCAGCCCCTAATATCTGTGATTCTGTGTGATTCTGTGAATATGTCTACTTAATTCAGCTTAAATTGCTGAAAAATATGTCTTGTATTCTACAAAATCATAATTGCTGTAAGCAAAAGCATATGGTGGCTGCTGGGAGGGAGGGCACCTTAACACCCTGAGAAGACAACTTTGGGAATGGGCAGCCATTCCTGTGTGCTGTGGTTATTTTGGTAATTTATGGCAGTAGCTTGTGACTAGTAAATGATACAGACCTGGCATAGAGGGCTCAGTCAGCATTCTTAATTGCTGAGCAGTAACTCATAAAGGACCAAAATTAGTAAAAACATATGATTTTAATATTTCATGTTCCCTTTACCATCCCTCTGTGGCTCTTTGAGGCTGTTGTTAAGGGCTGATGAGTTCCCATAACAAAACACCATATAAAAACCTTTCTTGGTTACTATTTTGGCAGAAAAGTATGTCCTGTATCTTTGAAATTTCCTTTGCCTGAATTGAGGGTTTTATGACATCCACTGCACTATTCATGATTGAGCATAATACAAATTACCACAGCTGTGGTAATGAAAGTGCAAAATATTTTAATATCTTTTTTTTTTTCAGAACAAAATCAATCACACAGTATTAAAGGATTTGCTTGATCCAATCAAAGAACTCTATGAAGATGTAAGGAGAAAAGCACTAATGAGGTTGGAGTATGAGGGGTTGCACAAGAGTGAGGCCATCACAACACCAGGTGTGAGGTTTTACAATGACCCCGCTGGGTACGCCATGAACAGATACGCTTACTACGTCTGCTACAAGTGCAGAAAGGTAGGGCTCTCTCACAATACATCTGTGGTACAATGGGAGATGAATTTAGTATCACACAATGTCAGGCATTGGAAAGGACCCTGAAAGATGATCTAGTCCAACCCCCCTGCCAGAGCAGGATCAGCTAGATCAGGTCACCCAGGAACAAATCCAGGCAGGTCTGGAATGTCTCCAGAGCAGGAGACTCCACAACCTCCCTGGGCAGCCCCTGCCAGGCTCTGGCACCCTCACTGGGAAGTTTTTTCTCATATTTATATGGAACCTCCTCTGTTGAGCTTGTGGCCATTGCTCCTTGTCCTATCATTGAGCATCACTGAGAGCCTGGCTTCATCATCCTGACACCCTTTACATGTTTATAGACTTTAATGAGGTCACCCTCAGTCTCCTCCAAGCTAAGGATCCCCAGCTCCCTCAGCCTTTCCTCATAAGGGAGATGCTCCACTCCCTTCAGCATCTTTATGGCTCTGCACTGGACTCTTTCAAGCAGTTCCCTTCCTTCCTGAACTGAGGGGCCCAGAACTAGACACAATATTCTGGATGTGGCCTCACCAGGGCACAGTAGAGGGGGGGAGAACCTCTCTCAACCGACTAACCACACCCCTTCTAATATATTATGTATAATATTACAGATATAATAATATGTATAAAAATTAAATTTTAACTTCCTCACAGTTTCCTTGAGACCACTTTCCTTGTCCTTTTCCAATCACTGCAAAAAGGTGGTAATTGCCAACAGCAAGAATTGTGTGCATTGTCTAACTAGCTAATGAGAAGGAGGTTACTCATGGCCTCATCTCACCACTCTGTGTGAAATCAATTTAGCACATGAGATCATCAGAGCTGGCAGTCTTACTTGGTGCATTTTTAGCCCCAGTGTGTGTCCAGGTAGAATAAGATGAGAAAGTAGAACAATTTGTATAAAATATTACTATATTATTTTCTACAAATTGATATTTGTAGAAAACAGCAAAATTCTAATTATCAAATATCCCCCATGAGATTAAACTTTTACTCCTCTTCACTAGTAAAAAGCCCTCCTGGCAGAATGTTTCTCTGCTGCCTTCAGCTTCTCTCCTTTCTTTCTTACACACAGTTCATAGAGCATCCAGACACTGTTTCAAAAGCTTTACTGTCAGTTGTGTTAGACCAGAAGACATTGGTATGTGTGGACTTGCTGCCTAGTGCCTCAAAAATATGTATCTAGAGTTAGAGTCAAGAGACCAGGCTAGTGGAGGCTACAGGAACAGCTGTTAGTTATTAGATGATAGTCATCATCTCCCCTTACAGACTGATTTTGTTGCAATGATCATTGTGTCTGGTTTAATGTCCAATCCTTTCTCTATAAAATTAAGGCATATTTTGGTGGCGAAGCTCGTTGTGATGCTGAGGCTGGACAAGGAGATGACTACGATCCAAGAGAGCTTATTTGTGGTGCATGCTCTGATGTTTCAAGGGCTCAGGTAAGCCAAGAATTTCTCCTCACCTATTTATGTCACTGAAGCTCCGAGTACCTGAACTCTACAGTAATTCACAGTAATTGTAATCATTTTTATTGTATGCTATTAATACATGCTAACCTGTATCACATGTACAATATTAACACCTGCTGGAGAATGTAGAAGTGGGTGCAGCTGCCTCAGCTTGTTAGGGCCACTCACCTGCAGCACTGTTTTCTGTGCAGATGTGTCCCAAGCACGGCACGGATTTCCTGGAGTACAAGTGTCGCTACTGCTGCTCCGTTGCCGTTTTCTTCTGTTTCGGGACAACGCATTTCTGCAACGCCTGCCACGATGACTTCCAAAGAATGACAAGCATCCCCAAGGAAGAACTCCCACACTGTCCTGCAGGTAGCCTTCTTACAAAGCAAAACTGCCACACTGGTTTCTCAGATCATTGGTTCCAGTGGGTATTCCGATCTTTTCTTGGAAAACCACTGGCTCTGGCATACAAACTTTCTGTTCAGTATCTTGAATTAGGGGAGAATGAGTTTGATCTCTGTATTTTTTTCTTTTTTTTGTTTGGGTTTTTTGTGGGTTTGTGTGTTGGTTTTGTTTTGTTTGTGTTTTTGGGGTTGGTTTTTTTTCTGGCAATAATAAAGGCAGGGTGATCTCACATCCTTTAAACATGCAACACTTGATGCACAAAGACATTCCCATTTACCTGCACCAGTTTAGACTGAAAATGTGTAATGTGAAAATTGCACTGTAAAAAGCTCACGCACTGCTATGAAATGATAGATCTGTACTGAGGTACCTGTCATGAACAAACTGTTACCCAGTGCCTTAGTTCCTAACTTCATGTGCGATTGATTTGATCTCATAAAGTCATATTATTTACCTTGTTTTTGGAAAAAAAAAACCAACCAACCAACCCACCCAAAACCAGTAAAGTCTTTTTGATGAAGATACACGAAAGAAGTAAACAAAAAAAATCCTGGTGTAGGATTCTTGTTTACTGCAGAGTGTAACTCTTGATAGTATTTATCGATTTTGGTTTTAGGTTGTGCTAATTTCTTCCACAGTAATAAGTTGAAACTTGTTTTAGTGATTCTCCCTATAGCTTTTTTGTCTTTTTTTGTTTTAAATTACATGGCAGTTTGATTGTGTGGGTTTGGTTTGGTTTAAAATGCCAATTCACTTTTGGACAGCTGTTTTAAGGTTTTGTTAATGTTTTGTATGATCTGGCATTTTTTTCTCTTGGCCTATTAAGCCTTTAGACTTCTTGCTTTACTTTTTGTGAGAGCGCCTTTCTGTCTCTGTTTCTTAAGCCTTCAGTTTTTATATAAATTCATATTATATATATTACTTTCACTTAGCATGTTTTTGAGGAAATGTAGTATATCTTAGTTTACATCATCTTCAATCATTAATATTTCCTTTTATTATTCTTCCCCCCTTAAATTCACTGCAGGTCCCAAAGGTAAACAACTTGAAGGAACAGAATGTCCACTTCATGTTGTCCATCCACCCACTGGCGAAGAATTTGCTCTGGGCTGTGGGGTTTGCAGAAATGCTCACACTTTTTAGACTAGCATATTTTTTTTTAACCAGAGCAAAACAGGTGCCCTCATCTCTCCAGTTTGCTGAAAATAAAAGTCCAGCTGGGATGAGGCCGGGACCATTCCATAACCCAGGTCAAAGGAACAATTTACAGTGCAAGAAGGATGCCAAATACCATGTACATAATTCTTGCTGTGAGATATTGACATTTTTGGAACCGAGACATCCAAAGTTGTGAGGTGTTTGCATGTGGCCATTACAGTCATCGGGCTAGGAAACATTGGACATTTAAAATAAATAATTGCTATTAAAGGCTCTGTGTGTCTGTGGACTATGAATGATGCTGGCTTTGGGGAGAAGGAAAGGAATACTGATTATTGTATACTGACTTTTTGTAATCTTGTACAATTGTAACGCATCACAAGTGGGGATGGTAAAGAAGAATATTCTGGTTTATTTCCTAGACTGTTACAAAACAACAAAAAAAGTGTTAGGAAGGCATAAATGTAACAAGTATCACGCTGTATATAAAGGTATCAATGTTTGTCCTGTATAAGAATTATTAAATTACAACAGCAGTTTCATTTAAACTTCTGGGTTATGTTTGAGCCTGAAATTTTAATGAAGTGCAATACTGAGTGTGCCTCATATCTTGCAGCTGTAAACATAATGGAATGTACATGTCAATAAAGCCACTGTACATTTTTATACAGTGAAAGTCTAATGAATGTGTAAGACTCTTTTCTGAAATGTTTCCTTACAGGGGGTGTCATAATTATTTCAGCAAGTTCTTCTAACAGATAGGAAAGTTTATTAGTATAACTGGTGGTTATAGAAGTACTTGAGACAAAAAATGCTACTCGAATCTCCTTTGAAAGAAAAGTTGCATATATGTGCTATTAATATTTCTATTTCGGTTTCTGACAATGTTTTAAAATACAAGAGAAGAGTTCAGATTCTTTTTATCAGTTATTAAGAATCCTCAGTAATATATCACCCTCACTTTTAGGACAAAGTCTGTTGCTATGAATCCCATTTAACAGCAGCTCAAGTCATTTTCACTTCTCTAAAGTGAAAGCAAAATATCACTTCAATTACAGACATTTTCCTAAGATTCTCATCAGATTTCAATTATCTTATGGGTCCTTCTAGTATTTCTGTCTTGAAGTTGATGAAACATGCTTTACTGGTGATGAACAATTGCTTTTCTAGTGAAGATATTGGTAGATAGCATCCAGATTTCTGACCTCTGTAATGCATACATCATTCTGCACTTCAGAATAGCTGGGGAAAAACATTTCTGAAGTACAATCTATCTTACAGTAGCAGGGCACTGTGAGTCAATCTCAAGTGTGTGAATATTAGTGCAAGAAGTATCAGAAAATGGAAACTATAAGTTTAAAGTCTGCACTTGAATTGAATTTACATTATTGTTGTAATAGACATTTAATAACAGAATCCATGTGGCCCTCACTGGCAGGAGAGTGGGTACAGTGTGCTCAGGCATGACCAGGGGAGGGAAAGGTTGCTCCAGACAAAGGTTATCAAATGTAGGGTTTGCACTAGACTTGCAAAGAAATATGCCATACCTGTTGGGTGTTTATATCAACTAACAGTCATCCAAACAACTGAACTTGTGACAATGAGGAATTCCAGCCAGTGTGTATCTGTTTGGAAAGATGTACACCAGGAGATAGGCTGCTTGGTAACTCCACAGTGCATTTACTACAGATATAGTCCATATGAAGTAGACAAAACAACTAAAAGGTGGCTTTACTGTATTTGATTATGACTGCAAAGCAGATTAGATGAAGACAACCAAGAAGTGACAACATTAATGATTCTGAAAGGAAATGAGAGAGAAAAGATAAATTATATTCAGTAAATTGACAGAAGTCTTAGGTAAGATCCTGTAGGAAACAAGTGTAAAAAAGAAAAATATTTAGGGGAGTTGACATTTTCTTTAGAACAACCAACTATCCTAAGATCACAGCAGCTATATCCTAGAGCAAACAAAGGATATCATTTATACTAAGCAATCAGCTTGGTCAAGTCAGGGAATAAATATTTTAAAGAAAAAAAAAGTCACCAAAATCAAATTACTACAGATGACTGAGTGGGGCTGTGTGTGAAGTGAACGTAAGACTGAATTTACAAAAAAGAATAACAAGTAGGCAAGACTGAGTTTGGTCCTGTACCTGCAATGAGGAAGCCCGTGTTCGTTCCACAAAAAAAACACCCCTTTCAAATCACATTAACCCTTCTATTTGAACAGCAGGAGGAAGTCCATGTGTTTTATTTTTTTATTCAGCATCTTGAAGAGTCAAGATTCTTCCTACACTGTACTTGATTTAGAGAAGGGGAGAGCATGACTCACCTGTCCAAATTATGTCTGTAGTGTAGATTTTCACCTCAGTCATCTTCAGTGGGGAGGGGCAGGCACTTCTCTCCACATAAACCACCTCTGGAATAGCTCAGCTGTAGGTGACAAGGTGTACTCTGAAATCACTACAGCCTGCACTGCAGTCTGAAGCAAAGCAATGTTTTGGACCCATGATACCACAACCTTTAGCACCCAGGCAGATTATTTCTTGAGAGGATGCTGAGATACAAAGTTGAAGGGTCATAGTTCGAGGTGTTCTGTATTTGTGGATGCATGTTCTCTGGTTAATGTTTTGGGTTCTTTCTCATAAACAGCCTTTCCTCTGGCTTAGCACTGCATGCATTCTGGTGGTTGAAGTGTAGACATTGTGGCCTGAGATCTGACAGTTCACATTTTAATGTTACCAGATACTTCCTCGAGACTTACTATGGACCTTAAAAAGACTCAGTGTCTTCATTTGAAAATCTAGGTTCACAGAATCACAGAATGTTAGGGGTTGGAAGGGACCTAGAAGATCATCTAGTCCAACCCCCCTGCCAGAGCAGGATCACCTAGACCAAATCACCCAGGAACAGATCCAGGCAGATCTTGAATGTCTTCCTGGCTGACCATGCACTGCCAAGGAGACACACAGCAGAATCTTGAGCTGCCAAATCCAGTGTTCAGTGTATGCTGTACCATTTTAAAGCCAATATAACATGCTACAAAAACGGAGATTTTTTTTTTTTTCCTGTAAAAGTACACGAAGAGTAACCTTATTTTAAGTGTGCATAATGCAGTTGTCAGCCAGTACATAAATAGTATGGCTGCATTTACACCAAGGATTTCAGCACTTCCATGTTCTCAGGTCATAGACTAGGTATCTGTAACAGAAACCTGGTTCTGAGGGTGTTTGGTTTAGAAAATACATCTTTCTAATTGTAAACCAACTTGATGAGGAATCACAAAAAGAAAATACAAAAACTTTTGCCCAGAAAAGATACTGAAGAAAGGCCAATTAACTGTAATGGAAGATTACCGTGCATACTTTGAAGTGGTTTCTATTTTCATATATAGCTTCTTGATATAGGCCCCTATGGGTATTAAATTCTGGAAAAAAACGAGTTACAGAGAAATGGTC